>JAJHSJ010000012.1:57641918-57820502 GCA_021015155.1 Magnolia officinalis
TATAATCCGTAGCGATAGGCCAAGCTTTGACCTGGTCGGCCGGTCCCATCTCACTGGCTTCGGTTTTTTTTTTTCTTCTCTTCTTTCTTCCTTTTGTAATCCCCACCGATTTTTGTGGGTCTCATTATGAGGTATGTGTTATATCCAAACCGTTCATCTATTTGGCGAACTTGTATTAAAGCTTGAGGTGAAAAATAAGACAGATCTAGCTATCAAGTGGACCACACTGTAAAAGGCAGTGGGGAATTGAACGTCTACCATTGAAACCCTTTTAAGGGTTATAGAAGTTTTGGGTCATTATGAAATTTGTTTTTCCTCTTCATCCAGGCCTTTGTAACCCCTATGAATGAATGTAACGCCCCGAACTTTTCGATGCTCGGGCATCGAAAGTCCTCAAGTGTTACCATAAGATTCAACGTGACATATACATGTGTACGATAGCAATTCAGCTATTCTAGCCTTACATCCTTTCCCTGACACTAGCTTAACCGTTGGGGATGATCTTCATTCATAAATCAAGCCATCTGACCGTTAAAATTCAAGACAAGCTCACCCATCACATGATTTGACATTAGATGACGTGACGAATAACTCTCTATCCATAATGATTTAGATATATGTTCTTTTGTAAGAACTGCTTAGAAATGTGTTTATAATCATGTGGAGTCATTAGATTTCCCAAAACTTATAGATCGGCAGTAATTACGAAATTGCCACTAACCTAGACCCCTGAACACTAGATCACATGGTTCTCATGGTCCGTTTCATGTGAAATTTTATATCATGCCTAATTATCACAAATTAACCGTACACCCCCCCAAATTTCCTTATAATCATAGTAAACTACTACTTGACCTCTACATCCGTCCGTACACTTATCAGATCAAGATTCTGATCCATTCATCTTGTTCACCTCATCATGGACATGCTTAACCTACTATTAGAATTACAATCCGATGAACTTACACATGTGAACAAGTCACTCAAATCCAACAGTATACATGTTTGGCCCCTTGATCACTCTAAAAACCCATTTGGGTTCATCTATTTATAAAATTGATCGTACAATCACCTAAATACATGATTAGAATATTAACCACCAAGTTTACTTATTTTAACAAGTCATCTTACCACACATCAGGTTTGGATCCATCAAGTGGGCCATTTAAATATTAAGATGAATCGGTCATTATGAAAATCTTTGGGTATAAGTCCAAACTGCCCAGTAACTTGTCAATCAGAGGATATAAATATTATTTTAGAATTTTAAAATATATTAGCCATTAAAGGAGAATCTTAGTCATCATTGAGAGATCAGAGCTCAAATTTGAGCGACGGAAAGAGCGTGAAAAATAAAGACCACCTGTCAAATTTCATCACATTTGGACAGTAGACTCATGAGTTACGGATGGCAGAAGTTTTTTTTAAAGAAAAAGGGTACAAGTGTAAATACACTGTCATGCATTGCACTGTTGAATTTCTAAGGGTAAGAATTCTCGCTACTCGGCGGGACCGTGCGGTCCATTGGATTATCTAAACTACTCCTACTCACATTTCGACACAGTGTCCTAACATAGCGATACAAAAGTGGTGAATGGCATAGATCCTCGAAAGTCATCACAAACGGACCCCACCTTGATTTTTTTTTCCAACCCTGCATGCAAGCCACGAATTCACGTGAAATCCATGTACGTAAATGACAACCTGTTTCAATGGGAGTACAGTCCGTCCACGTTGATTAATATATGACCCACCTAGAACTTAGATAAGTTTCATATTTTAGCCCTTTGACCTTTTAACCGTTGGCGTCCAACTTTGAAATAATCCGGCTACTAGATTGACGAGAACCCACTATACGATTACAAATCATGTTGTGGCCCCCACCTAAAGCTTAGATCTTCTTGATTTTTGGTAAGAGGCCCTGGTTGGGACCAAGAAATAGATGGATGGTGTGGATTTTACCCAAACATCATGACAGGCCCCACAAATGAGTGGAATGTGCACCAGAGGTGGTGCACTCGCGGTGCACGAACCATGCAAGCTGCCTTAACTAGCACTGACCCGCGTCTTCTTGAAAAGAAGAATCTCTCTCTCTCTCTCTCCTTTCAGCGACTGACGGTCGGGTGACCGTTTGTGGTGTCTGTGGCCCACCGTCCGAGCCCCACCTTGATAATCCAGACCGTCCATCATGCGAACGGCAAGGGCCTCACCAAAACCTCTGCTCTTTAACACGGAAGCGCACATGTGTGAGGACACAGTGATGGGCTCAATGGAGCCGTGTGAGTATGGATTTTCCCAAAAATGGAAACCTCATCCTGCGATTGCCAACCTGGCAATACGTGTACATTACTCTCCTTCATTTACAACCATCAGATGCAATGCATCTCAGCCATCCACTGGCTTAGGGTTTTCCCCAGATAAAACCAGGGCGGTTTCATTCCCTACCCACTGTTTTGGGGGACGTTTTCCACCAGATCAGATCTGGTTCGTTCACCATTAAACGGACGGCTCTGGATGCTAGGTTTAGTGAATATAAGGAGTTGGATCGAGCATCAGGAGCTCGTCCTCCATTCTGGCAGCCATATCTCCGAAAATCGGCCGTCACCTTCCATCTCCGAACCCATCACCCAAACAACGGTGGAGCTTTGAAAAGGCTTACCCTCAAGCTTCCAGGGACCCATCTGAACCATCTCATGCTGACGGAATGATGAAAGGAGCAACGGGTGAGAGTCTGCCATTGACGATGGGCTTCTTCTCCACCGTTGCTGGTGCGTTTCGGGGCACGTCCAGCCTAGGTGTTACAGTCCAGAGATGGCTGGACTCTGTAGCAGGGAAAAACGAGAAGAAAGGAGAAAAAAAAAGGGAGTGAGAAAAGAGGAAGAAAGAAGAGAGAGAGAAGAGAAAGGATGAGGATGCGGCTGCCGCTCCACCCGCGGCTCGGGTTGAGTCTGAGCGGGCTGCCCGACTCACTGATGGGTTGAGGCTAGTCGTCTGGGGTACCGCTGGACCTCCAGCATGTGGGAAGAAAGAGAGAGTCAGAGAGAAGAAAAGAAAGGAGAAGAAGAAGAAGAGAGAGAGGAGGGTGAATCACTGAGTTGACTCAGTCTGAGATCGAGTTAACTCGTCATGACTCGTTGTACTCGAACTGAGTCAACTAATGTGAGTTATTTTCCTCTTTCAAGATAAGTCATTAATTTATTATCATAAATTGGTGTTACAATAGTTTTTTTTTAAAGATTAATAATTTGTGTATGCTAATATTAACTATTAAAGCAAATTACGACCACTAAATGTTAGATGTTAGCATTTATCTATCATTCATAGACATTATCGTTTATAATATATCATACCATTCGTTACCATTATGATGATTATTTTGCTACATTAGCTAACAGTGATTATAACACTAATATTAACAATTATTATTTTTATATAATTATTAAATTAACATTGTCACCATTTCCATCAATATTAGGATTAGGATGCATACCAGTGGTAAATTATTTATTCTAATGATAGTTATCATATACAAGAAATTAAAATGGTATCATTATAAAGTACTAATGTATTGTTTATCATAAATAGTAGATCATGATATTAATTATCATTATAATGATTGTTAACCAATGTTAACCATAACACTAATATTAGTAAATGCTTTATAATTATTAAAGTAACACTAAAATCAAATTCACACCAACTAGGGTTCAAACCCTGAAAATCTAAGCCTATAACTAAACCCTAAGATGAAACCCTAAAACTAGGTTATCCGAACTCTAGGTTATGGTCTTAACCATAAGGAACGTATCAAACTTGTATCTGACCATATAATTTTACAATTTATGGTAGGGTTGATTTTAAGGGCACACGTGCTTCCTAGCGACAATAGTGGCGATCCATGAGGTGATGATTCTTCCCCTTGAGCTTTCCATCTTCTCATTAGCTTAAGTTATAGTTTTTATTTAAATTTATAATTGATATCTCTCTCTTATAACCACATGTGTTAGCTGGTGGAAATTGATTTGCTGTATTACATGCTTAATGTTCATCCTGTATATTTGTCATGCTGTGGATTGTCTGTATTTGCTTATGGACTTCAAAACTGGTACATTAGTGGGGATTTCCCACATATGAATGTACACCCATACTTGGGATGTAACTTGACTAGTTGTGATTATAATGGACCTTCGACTTGGTGGTTATTGAGTGGTGGTCTAGATAGATCATTGATGTGGGCCTACCATCCAAGGTTGTTGTGTCCAATGGTTTTCAGGGATGGTTCTTTTATCGCATGGTTTTGATACTCGTCCTATGCGGCTTATTTTGATATCTATCTATGTGGCTTTATTTTGGTATTTGCCCTATATAGGTCCGATGTTTTATATCGTGCAACCATGCGATGGTAAGCCCCATATATTGTAATATGATTGGCCACCAGTCGACAGATTTCCATTAAACATCCTAAGGTGGTAGTCTCATGAGCCGGGGATGGTGGTATGGGACACTATGCCCGAGCTGTCGGCCTACGCTGGGCTCTGAGCTCCCCGTAGTGACCTTGAGCTTACCTAAATTGGCTGATTGTAACTGGACTAATAACGATTTGGTTAATCATGCATCCATAGCATGTGGCGATGACGGGTGGCTAATCTGGATGCTGTAGCACGTGCCCTTAGGATCTTCAGGGTATCGTTTTGCTAGCTCCCAGACCACCGACTATCGACCCCTGTCCGACTGGATGATTTTCCCCAGGTCGTGATTTGCATGGGCGACGAGCTCAAGTCCGGCTGGATGTGCATCCCCAGGCCGATGTGCATTCATGCATCCATACAATTAAAAAGACTGCATCATGTATTGTTTTGACTGCCTTGTTGTTTTTATAACTATGCTTACCTAATGCGGTGGTGTGTAATCTTGAGGGGAATTCACACTGAGTTGGCCACTCATCCATCAAATATACAACCGTACAGGTAATACAGGTGGCTTTAGTGATATGCATGTTCAGATTTGATGAGGAGCAGGGTACGATCGCTAAGGATGCATGGCCATATTTTTGTGGAGGAGCCGCGTGATCTGGCGACTTATATTTATATGCTTTCTGTTACTCTTCGTGTATTAAATTCTTACAAATCTTGTACTTGTTGAAATTTAGAGACATGGGTTTGTATAAGTCATTATGGGCAGCTTCTTGTATATTGGAATGATAATAAAATTTTCTTTATGTCGATTTGTCCACACTACGCTCATTTGCTTACTCTGATAAAAGAAAAAAAAAATGTACACTTGATTTGACCATCCTTTAAGGTTAACACTCGGGTTTTTGGGAAACGGGTCGTATACTCGGGTCCTGAAGATCCGGGTTGTTACAGTTGGTATCAGAGCATAGTTTGGACAAACTTGGCCTTGGGAAATGATCTTATACAAACTTTAAATGTCTCAAATTTGGATGTTTGAATTTAGAAATTGAACTTAGAAGAATCTCCCTTATACTTAGAGAAATGTTGAAGAATATAGAAACCTAAACTTAGTTTCCCCTCATGAATAATTAAGATAGTCAGTTGAAATGATGTGGAGTCCCTTATATGTAGAAGTAATTGAGAATACAGGAACCCAAAACTTTAGGCCCCCTAGAAACTTGTTTGGAGGATTGAAGAACTTAGGAATGAACTTAGGTCTCCCTTATAAATTATTAGAACAACTATTTGAACTTAGGTGAAGTTTTCTTGTAGCTAGGAGAAATTGAGGACGTGGAAACTTGATATTTTAAGCTCCATGTAGATTGTCTGAATGATTGTAAGACTTAGAATTGAACATAGGTTTCCTTGAATTTTCCAGATTAGTTGATTGAAACTAGAAACTAAACCTAGGTATCTTGGGAGAACAAATACACATTATAATATAAATAGGACGTGACAAGAACCTCCCCCGGACTTGACTCCTAAAGAATGATCTTTAGGAACCAAGAAGTTCGTACCTCTCCAAGATTTTCCTTAGACAGAATCAACATCATCACAACATTTAGTAAATGAAACAAACTTGACATCGTAAGGAAATCCCATTACTCACCACATCGTACAAATCCGAAGGATCATAGTAGGAGTTATAGTTTAAATTCCCTAACGCATCTCGTTAATTAGAGGCAAGAGTTTTCATGAATCTCAACACTTAAGATAAATTAGTGACGAAGTTATAGAATTCCGAGTAAAATTTCAACCTGAGACTAAGCATATTAGAATTAGATTTGAAATCCTAGATAAATTACCAAAATTTCAAACTCAGGTTCCATATAGAAATCCTGGTCTTGAAACTTTCAAGTAGTGCATTAGGTGATCAGAGCGCGTAGTGGAAGCATAATGGGCCGCATAGACTTGAGGATATAAGATTACTTGATATTTCCCAGAAGTCCAGAATAATCAAGATCACGGGTTGATGGAACCATATTTAAGTGAAGTTTCATGGTTTGACTCGAATTCTAAGTCCTAGCAAATCTCAATGACTCCAATGCTCTGATCAAGTAAAGGATCGAGATTTAACAGGATTAGGAATGGATACCAAAATCCTCTGTCCTGCGCAGACAGATGATCGATGTATCGGGCTCAAACCTACTATGACCATCTATTCGTGTTAACCTGAACATTGAAGATTTGAAATCTTTAAGGGGGGTAGGTTGCAATGACTCTTGTTCTAGTGGTACGTCTAAATATAGCTTATTAACAGTAAAGGACGTGATTGCACAAATGAGAAATAGAGTCCACTATTGAAATAAAATTATTACTTATAATGTTAACATTTAGGGGTACACCTAAAAAAAAAAAAAAAAAAAAAATCTCGGGACGAGATTTCTGTTAAGGGGGGTAGATTGTAACGCCCCGAACTTTTCGATGCTCGGGCATCGAAAGTCCTCAAGTGTTACCATAAGATTCAACGTGACATATACATGTGTACGATAGCAATTCAGCTATTCTAGCCTTACATCCTTTCCCTGACACTAGCTTAACCGTTGGGGATGATCTTCATTCATAAATCAAGCCATCTGACCGTTAAAATTCAAGACAAGCTCACCCATCACATGATTTGACATTAGATGACGTGACGAATAACTCTCTATCCATAATGATTTAGATATATGTTCTTTTGTAAGAACTGCTTAGAAATGTGTTTATAATCATGTGGAGTCATTAGATTTCCCAAAACTTATAGATCGGCAGTAATTACGAAATTGCCACTAACCTAGACCCCTGAACACTAGATCACATGGTTCTCATGGTCCGTTTCATGTGAAATTTTATATCATGCCTAATTATCACAAATTAACCGTACACCCCAAATTTCAGCCCTTAAATCATAGTAAACTACCTACTTGACCTCTACATCCGTCCGTACACTTATCAGATCAAGATTCTGATCCATTCATCTTGTTCACCTCATATGGACATGCTTAACCTACTATTAGAATTACAATCCGATGAACTTACACATGTGAACAAGTCACTCAAATCCAACAGTATACATGTTTGGCCCCTTGATCACTCTAAAAACCCATTTGGGTTCATCTATTTATAAAATTGATCGTACAATCACCTAAATACATGATTAGAATATTAACCACCAAGTTTACTTATTTTTAACAAGTCATCTTACCACACATCAGGTTTGGATCCATCAAGTGGGCCATTTAAATATTAAGATGAATCGGTCATTATGAAAATCTTTGGGTATAAGTCCAAACTGCCCAGTAACTTGTCAATCAGAGGAATATAAATATTATTTTAGAATTTTAAAATATATTAGCCATTAAAGGAGAATCTTAGTCATCATTGAGAGATCAGAGCTCAAATTTGAGCGACGGAAAGAGCGTGAAAAATAAAGACCACCTGTCAAATTTCATCACATTTGGACAGTAGACTCATGAGTTACGGATGGCAGAAGTTTTTTTTAAAGAAAAAGGGTACAAGTGTAAATACACTGTCATGCATTGCACTGTTGAATTTCTAAGGGTAAGAATTCTCGCTACTCGGCGGGACCGTGCGGTCCATTGGATTATCTAAACTACTCCATTTTCGACACAGTGTCCTAACATAGCGATACAAAAGTGGTGAATGGCATAGATCCTCGAAAGTCATCACAAACGGACCCCACCTGATTTTTTTTTCCAACCCTGCATGCAAGCCACGAATTCACGTGAAATCCATGTACGTAAATGACAACCTGTTTCAATGGGAGTACAGTCCGTCCACGTTGATTAATATATGACCCACCTAGAACTTAGATAAGTTTCATATTTTAGCCCTTTGACCTTTTAACCGTTGGCGTCCAACTTTGAAATAATCCGGCTACTAGATTGACGAGAACCCACTATACGATTACAAATCATGTTGTGGCCCCACCTAAAGCTTAGATCTTCTTGATTTTTGGTAAGAGGCCCTGGTTGGGACCAAGAAATAGAATGGATGGTGTGGATTTTACCCAAACATCATGACAGGCCCCACAAATGAGTGGAATGTGCACCAGAGGTGGTGCACTCGCGGTGCACGAACCATGCAAGCTGCCTTAACTAGCACTGACCCGCGTCTTCTTGGAAAAGAAAGAATCTCTCTCTCTCTCTCCTTTCAGCGACTGACGGTCGGGTGACCGTTTGTGGTGTCTGTGGCCCACCGTCCGAGCCCCACCTTGATAATCCAGACCGTCCATCATGCGAACGGCAAGGGCCTCACCAAAACCTCTGCTCTTTAACACGGAAGCGCACATGTGTGAGGACACAGTGATGGGCTCAATGGAGCCGTGTGAGTATGGATTTTCCCAAAAATGGAAACCTCATCCTGCGATTGCCAACCTGGCAATACGTGTACATTACTCTCCTTCATTTACAACCATCAGATGCAATGCATCTCAGCCATCCACTGGCTTAGGGTTTTCCCCAGATAAAACCAGGGCGGTTTCATTCCCTACCCACTGTTTTGGGGGACGTTTTCCACCAGATCAGATCTGGTTCGTTCACCATTAAACGGACGGCTCTGGATGCTAGGTTTAGTGAATATAAGGAGTTGGATCGAGCATCAGGAGCTCGTCCTCCATTCTGGCAGCCATATCTCTGAAAATCGGCCGTCACCTTCCATCTCCGAACCCATCACCCAAACAACGGTGGAGCTTTGAAAAGGCTTACCCTCAAGCTTCCAGGGACCCATCTGAACCATCTCATGCTGACGGAATGATGAAAGGAGCAACGGGTCAGAGTCTACCATTGACGATGGGCTTCTTCTCCACCGTTGCTGGTGCGTTTCGGGGCACGTCCAGCCTAGGTGTTACAGTCCAGAGATGGCTGGACTCTGTAGCAGGGAAAAGAGAAGAAGAAAGGAGAAAAAAAAAGGAGTGAGAAAAGAGGAAGAAAGAAGAGAGAGAGAAGAGAAAGGATGAGGATGCGGCTGCCGCTCCACCCGCGGCTCGGGTTGAGTCTGAGCGGGCTGCCCGACTCACTGATGGGTTGAGGCTAGTCGTCTGGGGTACCGCTGGACCTCCAGCATGTGGGAAGAAAGAGAGAGTCAGAGAGAAGAAAAGAAAGGAGAAGAAGAAGAAGAAGAGAATGAGGAGGGTGAATCACTGAGTTGACTCAGTCTGAGATCGAGTTAACTCGTCAATGACTCGTTGTACTCGAACTGAGTCAACTAATGTGAGTTATTTTCCTCTTTCAAGATAAGTCATTAATTTATTATCATAAATTGGTGTTACAATAGTTTTTTTTTAAAGATTAATAATTTGTGTATGCTAATATTAACTATTATAAGCAAATTACGACCACTAAATGTTAGATGTTAGCATTTATCTATCATTCATAGACATTATCGTTTATAATATATCATACCATTCGTTACCATTATGATGATTATTTTGCTACATTAGCTAACAGTGATTATAACACTAATATTAACAATTATTATTTTTATATAATTATTAAATTAACATTGTCACCATTTCCATCAATATTAGGATTAGGATGCATAACCAGTGGTAAATTATTTATTCTAATGATAGTTATCATATACAAGAAATTAAAATGGTATCATTATAAAGTACTAATGTATTGTTTATCATAAATAGTAGATCATGATATTAATTATCATTATAATGATTGTTAACCAATGTTAACCATAACACTAATATTAGTAAATGCTTTATAATTATTAAAGTAACACTAAAATCAAATTCACACCAACTAGGGTTCAAACCCTGAAAATCTAAGCCTATAACTAAACCCTAAGATGAAACCCTAAAACTAGGTTATCCGAACTCTAGGTTATGGTCTTAACCATAAGGAACGTATCAAACTTGTATCTGACCATATAATTTTACAATTTATGGTAGGGTTGATTTTAAGGGCACACGTGCTTCCTAGCGACAATAGTGGCGATCCATGAGGTGATGATTCTTCCCCTTGAGCTTTACATCTTCTCATTAGCTTAAGTTTTAGTTTTTATTTAAATTTATAATTGATATCTCTCTCTTATAACCACATGTGTTAGCTGGTGGAAATTGATTTGCTGTATTACATGCTTAATGTTCATCCTGTATATTTGTTCATGCTTGTGGATTGTCTGTATATTGCTTATGGACTTCAAAACTGGTACATTAGTGGGGATTTCCCACATATGAATGTACACCCATACTTGGGATGTAACTTGACTAGTTGTGATTATAATGGACCTTCGACTTGGTGGTTATTGAGTGGTGGTCTAGATAGATCATTGATGTGGGCCTACCATCCAAGGTTGTTGTGTCCAATGGTTTTCAGGGATGGTCTTTTATCGCATGGTTTTGATACTCGTCCTATGCGGCTTATTTTGATATCTATCTATGTGGCTTTATTTTGGTATTTGCCCTATATAGGTCCGATGTTTTATATCGTGCAACCATGCGATGGTAAGCCCCATATATTGTAATATGATTGGCCACCAGTCGACAGATTTCCATTAAACATCCTAAGGTGGTAGTCTCATGAGCCGGGGATGGTGGTATGGGACATTATGCCCGAGCTGTCGGCCTACGCTGGGCTCTGAGCTCCCCGTAGTGACCTTGAGCTTACCTAAATTGGCTGATTGTAACTGGACTAATAACGATTTGGTTAATCATGCATCCATAGCATGTTGGCGATGACGGGTGGCTAATCTGGATGCTGTAGCACGTGCCCTTAGGATCTTCAGGGTATCGTTTTGCTAGCTCCCAGACCACCGACTATCGACCCCTGTCCGACTGGATGATTTTCCCAGGTCGTGATTTGCATGGGCGACGAGCTCAAGTCCGGCTGGATGTGCATCCCCAGGCCGATGTGCATTCATGCATCCATACAATTAAAAAGACTGCATCATGTATTGTTTTGACTGCCTTGTTGTTTTTATAACTATGCTTACCTAATGCGGTGGTGTGTAATCTTGAGGGGAATTCACACTGAGTTGGCCACTCATCCATCAAATATACAACCGTACAGGTAATACAGGTGGCTTTAGTGATATGCATGTTCAGATTTGATGAGGAGCAGGGTACGATCGCTAAGGATGCATGGCCATATTTTTGTGGAGGAGCCGCGTGATCTGGCGACTTATATTTATATGCTTTCTGTTACTCTTCGTGTATTAAATTCTTACAAATCTTGTACTTGTTGAAATTTAGAGACATGGGTTTGTATAAGTCATTATGGGCAGCTTCTTGTATATTGGAATGATAATAAAAATTTTCTTTATGTCGATTTGTCCACACTACGCTCATTTGCTTACTCTGATAAAAGAAAAAAAAAATGTACACTTGAATTTGACCATCCTTTAAGGTTAACACTCGGGTTTTTGGGAAACGGGTCGTATACTCGGGTCCTGAAGATCCGGGTTGTTACAATGAACTTAGACGAGGAGAATTTTTCACAAACATCACAGTGGGCCCCACCTGAGTTCCCCACGTCGGACCGTCCGTCAGCGCTCGTCTTTGCACGCTTGCCAGACGAAGGCAGGGGTATTTTCGTCCTCAAATTCGGTGTCAGTACGAGGAGGTCCAAGTGCGTAGGTAAGTATGTATTGCTTCATAAAAACCACTGGATAAAAGGTTGGGTCCACAGTCGTAAATTTCTCACCGCTTTTTCGATGGGTCGTATGTTACTCTGGCGACATATGATGTTTGATACACACGCACCAGAACATTGTACAAATCATATATTACGAAATCAAATACCACCGATTAAATTGTGGAAAAAAAAATCTCTACAAAAAATTCCCAAAATAAGATTTTTTTTTTTAACAGTCAAAACATCCTAATTGTGGAGAATTGATTGTTGAAAAGTAACCGTCCAATTTTTATTTTAACCGTCCAAAAAAGTCCACTTCAGATGATCAAATAAGTAATTTTTAGTTCATGAGATATCTATACTCCAAACCATAGTTTTGAAATTTTAATGTCTTAATTATAACCCAAATGTGAACTTTATTAGTTATTTCTAAGTGCCTGCGTATCATCCACCGCACTCAACCAGAGTATTTTCTCATTTTTATCCAATGCGGTAATGGGGTACGACATTCTGTCGGCAATTAATCGTGCGATAATTTTAATTTATCGGAAATGTATATACCCGAACAGCAATTAGATATCTACAAGACGCGTATTATGGAGCGCGTAAAAGTATCCATCTCTGTGGGGTCTACTAGTTATATATGTAAAATCTACCTCGTCCATCAGGTTCTATCCTCGAGTCTGGAATCTGAGAAAAGCAATTATCCAGATCTACAACTCAGATGGCCCACACCACGTTGAGCAATAGGAATGGAATGCCAACCATAGAATTTTCAGTGGGGGCCATCATGGTTTTATCTTTAATCAAACCCGTTAATAAAGTGTAATTTATCAGGATTAATTGAATATGTAAAAATCAGACTGATCCAAAATTCTGACAGGCCACAGGCCCCACCTCTTGAACTTAATGACTCTAGGAGCAATTTTACACTGTTCCCATTCGTGTGGCCTACATAAGTCTTTTTCGGCTGATATTCTGTATGTACGGTTGAAATAACGGTTTACAACTGATGTACTGTGTGGATTTGTACATACAACATGGTGGGATCCACAGAGATTGGTGTGTTTTACGCAGCTACGTGAAACTCATTTGCGAGGGACAAGCTACAAGTAGATATGTAAATGGGCTGATGGGCTTGGGCCGGACGACCCATACGAACCTGCAATGGCTGGACATTTTTTGCAATGGAGGAGCTCACCTGAAGAGTAGATGGGGCTGATTTTTGGATTATTTATGAATAATGGCTGCATTTTTTATTTTTATTATTTTCTCTTAATCGTCTATTTATGGAGCACCCATGCACACACAACAATGGATATTGGAACCCATGACCTTAGGGGGCATTTGGTGTAGGGTATTAGATGGGATTAGGTGGGATAAGATAGAATTGCATTTGTATCCCTGTGATTCCATCCATAATTTGGAGAGGATGGGAAAAGTTGGGATGGAATTGTATTTAGTCCTATGGAATTGCATTTTGTCCCCTGACTGATTTCCATAGATTTCAAAATCCACTATACATGTGGGCCCCGCATTGATGCATGTGTTTATCCAGGTCGTTCATCCATATACACCGTTTACACATGATATTCTAATTATATATGTGTACAAGTGAATGACATCCGTTGTGAATTTGATTCGTTAATTACAATTCCATGGTCCACCAAACATGATTTTGCTTAATCCAGTGTTTCCCTATAGATTATTTATTAATTATTATTATTATTTTTTATATCTCAAACATGATATTGGATGACTACAATATCATGGTATTTCCAGACATGCAATCATTGTGTAATAATGATGTTAATCCCATCCAATACAATTCAATACCATTCAATTCCATGGACCAAACACGCCCTTAGTGTTGAAACTCCTGTTGAGTCTACCACTAAGCCACTAAACCATGTGGCTCACTTGATCCTATTTGTACATGATGGAACCACTAATAAATAAACTTGAGCACTCTATAGTACATGGTGCAGCCTTGGGTTGGGGTCAATGGTACAGGCTGCAACTTTGGGTTCGGGTCAACCCAAACCCGATTGGCCTAACCTGAAATTCAAGTGAGGTTAAGTTGAGTTGGGTTAATGTCGAGTTGGGCTCTTGCCGGATGTCCTAAACCTAATGTGTTGGGTTCGAGTTGAGGACTTAGACAAGTCAACCCAACCTAAACTCAACCCTATGGTAGCCAAGGGTTAAAATTTCATCCAATTAGATTAGCGAAGGGCTAAGTCGCACTGGGCTTGAGTTTGGGTTGATTATAATCCATAGCATGTCGTCAAAGCTACTTGATTAGAACATTTTGTCGTTAGCTAGTTGTTATTCCCTTATATATCAAAATCATAGACGTGACGAAAATAGAATTTTGTTGATGGTACAGTTATAAATGTGCATGTGTACATTCGAAACATCCGAACATTGACACATGTGCCATGTCTTTTAGTGCTTGAAGATCGGTCGCAACACATGTATTTGTGGGGTGCTTGAATTTGGACCGTGGCACATGTGGTACATGGAAACATGTCATGCATGTGAGCTAATAAATATGATCTAACAGTCATAAATCCATAGTCAAACAGTCATAAGTCCAAGACTATTTAGGATTTTTCAATGACCCAAATTAGTTATTTGACAAGCTCCCCTTGTGGGTGGATGCACGAAAAAATACTATTGGATTGAATTAGAGGTGGGCATTTCATACCCGATCCGCTGGATCCGACCCGATCAGACCCGATCAGACCCGATTCGAACAGAACCGACGGTCAAGATCGGGCAGGATCGGGTAGCAGAAACCAGATCCGAAATATTTTCGGATCTGTTCCGGATAGACCATGTTCCGACCCGACCCGACCCGGAATCCGACCCGATAGGATCCGACTCGAACAGACCCGACCCGACCCGACCCGTGTGTATATATATATATATATATATATATATATCTTTTACTGCCTAAGAATTAAGGTTCGACGCCAAAAAATCCCGCCAAAAAATCCCGCTCAATCTACTCTCTATTTCTATTTCTCTCTATCTCCCTGTATCCGTTATTCTCTCATTCTCTGAGGGATATATGTATAAATACCCTTTTTTTCACCAAACTTAAAAATGTTTTTACCCTACCCGTTTTTTTCCCCAAAACTCTCCTGCCCGAGAGAGAGGGAGGGAGAGAGGGAGAGGGAGAGAGAGAGAGAGAGAGAGATGTATTTGAAGTAGGGAAACGGGCATCCTCTTGACAGCCAGACCCAAAGACGAAGCAGCGTCGTCAGCCAAATCCACTGACGGAAGCGGATGGGCTAGTGTAAAGTTAGTTGCGGCTAATAAGAAGGTATGTGTTATATCCAAACCGTCCATCCATTTGACAATATCATATTAAATCATGAGGTATGTGTTACATCCAAACCGTCCAACCATTTGACAATATCATATTAAGGGTTAGGACAAAAATAAAATAGATCTAACCATTAAGTGGACCACACTACGGAAAGCAGCGGGGCATTGGATGTCTACCATTGAAACTTTTTTTTGGGTTCACAGACGTTTTGGATTAACATGAAATTTGTTTTTCCACTTCATTCAGGTCTTTGTGACCTTAAGAACAGATTGGATTTAAAAGAAACATTATGTGGCCCTGCAAATTGTTTAACGGTGAAAATCATCATCTCCGCTGCAATTTATGGTGTGGTCCAGATGATCTTTGGATTTGATTCATTTTTTTGGATAATGCTCTAAAATGATCTCTGAAACTAGATGAACGGTATAGATATGATAAATACATCACTGTTGGGCCATGTAACTTTCAGCTCCTTTGGACCGTTCGTACAACTCGGAGCTCAAGGAGCGTTAGTGCTCGTCTTCGCACGACACGTACCTACAGCAGGTACGTATAGCTGGCTTAGCTATATAGGCTATAGCCTCTGTTAAGCTTGCAACGCACGCTCTTATTATAGTGAGTAAAGAAATTTGGGCCCACCTCGAATGCGTGTAGTTCATCCACACCATCCATTCGTTTTGCCAAATAATTTTATGGGTTCAACCCAAAATTGATGGGTATACAAAGCTAAAGTGGACCATACCACTGGAAAAGGTGAAAGTATTGATTTCAACCGTTGAAAATTTTCTAAGGCCCTCAGGGATGTTTATTTGTCATCCAACCTGTTCATAAGATCAGAAAGATATGGGTGAAGGGAAATCACAAATATCAGCTTGATCGAAACCTTCTGTTGTCACCAACAATTTTTTAATGGTATATGTTCAATTCACACTGTTTTTAGTGGTGTGGTCCATTTGAGGTTTGGATATACTCAATTTTTTAGATAATGCCCTAATATTATCTTTCAAAAGAGATGGACGGAGTGGATAAAATGTATGAATGCCACTGGGGCCCACTGAATTTACTTAGTACGCAATCCGCCGCCCTTGTACCGTTGTACAAAGCTTCTTCAAGAAGCTAATACAAAGCTTCTTCAAGAAGCTACCTTCGTATAAAGCTTCTTCACAAAGCAACCTTCATACAGGGAGTCATTTGGTCTACTGAGTAAAGTGTGTGGGGCCCGTTTCAAAATCTTTTTAGTTTATCCACACCGTTCATCAGTTTTTTCAGATCATTATAGGACATTATCTAAAAAATGAATAATATTAAAAGATCGTCTCGACCACACCACAAATAGAATTAGAAAATGATTTTCGCCATTAAATAATCCGTGTGGTCTACTGGATAGTTAGATCTGTCTTATTTTTCGTCTCAAGCCTTAATACAAGGTCACAAAATGAATGGACGGTTTGGATATAACACATATCCCATGATTAAATCCACACAACTAACTATTATATATATAAAACCAAAACTTTGCATGTATTTAAAAAGCAAACTTACGTGCCGTATAAATATATAGTGAAAACATGAGTACGAAAGTGAAAAGCTCTTTCAGAATTATGTAGGGCCCACCTTGATGTATATGTTTTATCTAAGCCGTTCATCCATTTTGACTTATCAATTTAGCCCTTGATAAAAAAAATGACATATATTAAAGGTTGAAGTGGACCACATTATATAAAAAGTTAAATTAAATTTACACATGTCCGAATCATATACAACTGGATCCGACTCAGTTTTTCTGTCCGGGTTCGGGTAAGGTGAATTATTTATAGGATCTGTTCGATTCAGGTTACTCGGATTTGATTCCGGATCTGATCGGATTCGGGTCCAAGCACTGCTATTTCGGATCTGATCGGGTTAAACCAAATCCGTTCCGATCAGGACCGATGCCCACCTCTAGATTGAATAATTCAACTAATTGAATATGGAAAGATTATGATAACTATTTGTTATTTAAAGCAAAAGATTTTTCAAAGCAATGAAATAACCCAATTGTGAGATTTTATGGAAATGGTTTAGATCATTGATGACCTAGATTCAAAGGCTAAAGTCTCCGTATATAGGTATATAGTGTTGTTGTACATTTTCATGTATTCGGGTGAACCTCATTAGCAAAATGGCCTAAATTCAACCAGAGAGAAGATTAAAGTACTTGATTTATGAGTTGGCCAATTTCGCCAGGAAAGAGGTTTTAATCTCAACCATTAATTAAATGGCCCATATACAATCAAATGTGATGAGAACCATAGGATGGTTGATGCAGATCAATGACTAGATCTTCATAATTGATTTGGATTAGTTATGCAGGCAATTGATTGAACGATTAGGATTGCCTATAGCACTGGTTCTTTGGGAGATGTAAGCAATCCAAGATGGGGCATGTGATGGCTGATCTAGATATATTTTTCGGACTCATTCTATTACGATTGACCATGATCTTCCATATACTTGTCAATTGATTTAGGTGGTTATGATCCTTAATTGAATGAGATTGATTCTTGGAAAACATGGTTTTTGGTCTTTATGCTTGTTTAAGTATATTTGGTTGTCCAATTTACTAACAATTGACCGGATGGTAAGGATCATCTAATCCTAATCAAGATCTGAATTTTCCAATAAGCTTATCATAACACATTTCATGGGTTACCATGCAAAAATTGTGTTGATCTGAACCATCCATCCATCCTTGATTTGGCCTTATTATTCCAATGCCATTGATGGGATGATTACCATTCCATAACAAAAGTGATTCTCTAACAAATAGATATTTGTTCATCGGATTGATTTGTGTAAACGATCTTGGCCATTCATATTAAAGGATATTGATCAAATGGTTAATATTTGTTAGATAGTGTGATGCCAGCATGGTGGCCCATGAAATGTGCCTTAGACCTAATGAACAATATATAAAAACAAATTGGACTAAGTGGAGGTGTACACGAGTTGAACCGAGTCAAGCTTGGCACAACTCGACTAGGCTCGGCCCGGTCCTCGAGCCTGACTGGCTAGATCGACTCAGTTCGGTTAGCATCTCGATCCAATTCGAGCTGAGTTCGAGTCAAGATCGAGCCTGTGCGGCATTTTCACAAACACATGGAGTGCACTTTCAATTTCTCACTGTATGTAAAACAACAACAACTATTTAAAGTATTTCATCAAACACCTTGTAGGCAAAAATAAATAAAATGGTATTTGTTTCATATACATACCTTCCTTGCCACCACCTGATACTTTGTTGTGTCATTTCATCAAACACTTGGTGAGCAACATCAATATCAAAGTAACCAAGTCATCGAACTAGTTCGATTCGAGCTGGGGTTTAATCCGAGTCAAGTCGAGCTCGAACTTGATTCGAAAATTTTTCGAGTTCAAAAAATCAGCTCAACTTGGCTCGAGCTCAATTTCGAACCGAGTCGAATCTAGCTTTTTCATGACGAGTCAAGCGAGCTAACTGAGCTAACTTAGTTTGTGTACAACCCTAGGACTAAGTGTTCCAATTCAACAAGGAGCATTACAATTTAAGAGTGCCCCAAAACATTGGAGCATGTCTATATTAACTGTTTCATTGGCAATGCATTGGATGGTTAAGATCATTAGAGTAAAGTGATTCTTGAAAGATTGGCAATCTAGTATGGGACCCATGTGATGGATGATCAAAATTAATTATTTGACCTCTTGAAAATCCAGTTGGATTGTGCAATAAAAACAATCAAGAACCCTATTAGATGAATGAGTCATTCTTAATAATTTGATTCTAATACAAATCATTCATTCTCTGGCTGTTCATCTGGCTGACAAGGTTGTCCAATCAAAGTCATCTTTAAAGACATGGGCAACCATATCCAGGACAGAAATAGGTGTCCATTTCAATTATTTAACTTATCTTTTTTTATTTGTCACAGACCACACATTTTGGTGGCCATTGATATGATGGTTATGATTATTAAATTAAAAATATTGTCAAGAAGCATGAACAATCAGATTGGACCCCACATGATGGACAGTTTAGTCCAAGATTAAACCTTGTTAATTGCTTTGGATAGTCAATATTGACGGCTATGGATTTTATGGCAAAATCATCCATTCATAGTCACTTTTAAAGGGCATGGGCATAGCCAAATTAGTGTTACTAATCATTAATTTGAAAAAAAGAAGTAATTCAACAATAAAAGAGGTTTGCTACAGTTTATGGACCGTACAATCCCACGTTGAGATCAAATTCTTCCTTTGGAAAAAAAAAAACATTGTATTAAGTGAAAGTCATGTTTAGTAGGCCATGAAATTGTAATCAACGGAATAGATTTCACAATTGATGCCGGTCACCTATATATGCTTATGTAACTTGATTATCATGTCTAAAGGTGAATATGAATGGGCACCGTGGATAAAACACATGCATTGACGTGGGCTCATAGATACAGTGGATTTCGACATTCATCATAATCCCGTCATTTCTTACTGGAATAAATTGATACGTTATTTGCATTAATCTAATCCTTCCTATCGTTTCCAAACACTAGATAGAGTTTACATACAATTCCATGCCACCTAATCCAACCTAATCCCATGTTCCTAATCGACCCTAAATCATTTGAATCACTGAAACATGATACTGGATTGCAAGCTGAAGGCCCAGTGCAACCTATAATAATTTATCATGACATATTATAGCAAACCTCACACTAAAATTTGAAAATTAAAAAAACTTACATTTCAACAAAATACCAATTAATGTATCTTTTTATTCACAAACTGACCCATATTCTACATGCAAACACCTTACATAGCTTTCAAGAAATTTAAAAAATAACCAACAAAATAACAGTTAAAGATGAAAATACAACAACAGTTTTGCCAATAAGATTCTCACAATGGGCATTTGTTAGATTAAGCTCTTATTAGATGTTTCTGCATGCTTTTTTCATGGTTTTATATATAAACAGTGGACCCGGGTCCAGTGGTCCACCAAAACAACTTCCAGGGAAGATTTGAAGCTATTCACCTCTCTTGTTTGTGATTTGAATGTCAACCGTTAATGATCAAAGGAATGGATGAAATTAGACCAACATAAGTGATGCTCCCAATAAGAATGGACGGTTTAAAAATACTTGTGTGCAGTTCTCATTCACCGTGTACGTGACAACAATCAAAACCATTCAGTTCAAGCCCGACCTCAATGGATGACCCAGATGGGTGGGCCCATACGATCTGATAGTCCTCACGATATGGGACCTTCGCAGAAGCTGAAGATCTATAATGCATGTCTAATAGTCCGCCTGACTACTATGTGATTAGAGAGATTTGATCAACCATCTAATTTTATAGTTAAGATATCTTTTATTATTATTTATGACTTGGATTGTATAAGGATGGGCAAATGGATAAAATCTATAGAGTATTATTTTCTCTCTTGAACTTTTATAACTATTGGAATGGATTTAACCAGAGAGCTCAGTCCCCATTTTATAGGAAAGGGTTGAAAAGTTTCGATTACGTTGGAGGTTATCTCGTCGCATCCGATCTCATCCTTATTCAACTTGAGCTTTGAAGTTATTTAACTTTAAAACAACAAGAGAAAATAGAAAAAAGTAAAGGAGAAGAACTCTCGTGGGACCCACTCACTAATGGTTACACAAGTGGGCCCATAGGCCCATGCTCAACACGACCCGCATAGTAAAACTTAAGCCTAAGCCTAGTCCGAGCTTGTGACAAGCCAAAGCAGATAGCTCAAGCCACACCCTTTAAGTGAATAGGTAGCTAATCTCAGGCTTTGCCTTTGCTCAAGCCCAAACCTATTTACCACCTCTGAAATAAAAATAATCATTTAACAAAATATTAATTAATATTAATAATTATTTATGAAAATACTAATTTCATTATTAAAATTTTGATTTAGATAAGCCATTAAATAATTTAAAAAATAAAGTAAAAAGATGTGAAACTTTTAAAATATACGAAACCATAAACGGGCTGGGTCGGACTGAACTTGGGCAGTGATTACAAGACTTTATACATGGCCCAAGCCAGGTCAAATTAATAAATGGGCTTCACTTTTAGATAACAGCTTAGGCCCGTGCAACCCAATGGACTACGTAGCATTGCCGTCCATTGAGATGTATGTGAACATGGAAAGTACTTTTTTTTTTTAATTATTATTGGAAAAAATATTTAAATTAAAACAGGTTAGGTGGGATTAGTTGATCATTTCAATGTTTTTATATTTGGTTTTTTGTTTTATTCTTAAAAGGGAAATGGTACTATAAGGTTGACCTCATGGGAACTTCTCATGAGGTCGAGCTGTGTGGCCCTACCGTGATGTGTGTTACACATCAATACCGTGAATTTGATGGGTCCCTTTTACTTTATGGGATATCCCAAAAATAAGCCGTATGCAGAAATCAGGTGGTCCAGACCTTCTAAAACCATGTGAAGATATGACTAAAACATATAAAATCACTTGGTGGGGCTCACCTGAGTTATGAATGCGGCTGAAACTTAGTATAACCCCTCATCGTAGTGGGACACACACAATGGATGGAATGGATTTTTGAAAAACATCTTGGTGGGTCCAATAAATGATTATCAATATTTTAAAGGGAGGATAACCTCTCTCAACTGTTGTATGTGGTGTGGTTCACTCAAGTCATAGATTGACTTTATTTTTAAGAATGTGGGCCACCATAGAATGGTACATCTGACTGATGGTGTTGATTTTCGACACACATCACGGCGGGGCCCACACAGCTAGACCTCATGAGAAGTTCCCATGAGGTCGACCCCATAGTACCATTTCCCTTCTTAAAATATAATAAACTCCTCTTTCAATTAAAAGGGAAATTTACGACTATGGACCCCACCTTTTATCCAGTGGATTTTACGAAGCAATACAAACTTAACATACGCAGTTGGACCTCCTCGTATGGACACTGAATTTGAGGACGAAAATACCCCCACCTTTCTCTGGCTGGCGTGCAAAGACGAGCGCTGACGGACAGTCCGGTGTGGGGAACGCAGGTGGGGCCCACTGTGATGTTTGTGAGAAATCTTCTCCGTCTAAGTTCATTAATAGGGTTACAAAGACCTGGATGAAGAGGAAAAACAAATTTTATAATGACCCAAAACTTCTGTAAACCCTGAAAGGGTTTCAATGGTAGACGTTCAATTTCCCACTGCCTTTTATAGTGTGGTCCACTTGATAGCTAGATCTATCTTATTTTTCACATCAAGCCTTAATACAAGTTTGCCAAATAGATGGACGGTTTGGATATAACACATACCTCATAATGGGACCCACAAAAATTGGTGGGGATTACAAGGAAGAAAAAGAAGAAGAAGAAAAAAAAAAAAACATTCCAGCAAGTTGGGGTCGACCGGGTTGGGACCCGATCGACCGGGTCAGAGCTTGGCCTATAGCTACGGATTATAACCGTAGCCATAACTGTAGTGCTATGCACTTTTTTCTCTTTTTTATTTTTATTTTTATTTTTATTTATTTTTATATTTTTTACATGGAGAACATTTTCCCCTTTACATTTTTCTATAATACATAATTATGTAAATATGTGTATATAAGTATATAAAAATATTTTTCTATCTTTTAATTCATTTCTTTGTCTATTTATTTAACAAGCATATCTCCTAAATTAGAGTGATTTACTTAACTTACCATATATGATTTTGGGGTAGGAGAAGCTAATTTAGCCAACCAACCTATTTATTTTCTAAGATTCCATCGGGTCGATGGTCAAAAATCTATTTCATTCAGCTCGTGATCAATTTCAATCAACATCGATGGTTCGGGTTGGTGCTCAACCCTAACCCAACCTACGGTTCCTATACTTAAACCTTGACCCAACCCAACCCAATCTTGGGTTGGGAATTCTCAACCCAAGCCCAACCCAAGAGGGCTCGACGGGTTGATTGGGTTGGTCGGGTGTATATGTGCTAATATTTTCGTTATTACATTAGTTTATTATATTTCAATATAGGACTTTATTTTCGTTATTACGTTAGTTTATTATATTTCAATATAGGACTTATTTTTTGTATCTATAATTTTATTATTATATACGTGATTATTCATTATAAAGAACTTCATTTTTTTCTTTAAAAACCAAGCTAAAATATAGGACTACTCCTTTAAAAAGTCATGTAGCACAACACGCAATCTATTTGGGAGAGAGAAATCCGGCATATCTTGTTAGTGTGAGTCCTTGGAAATGACGTGGACAAATGAGACCCAACATCACTAGTGTACTTTCTACACAAACAATCCACACTCAATTATAATTTATAAGTAACTAATATATTGATCGGGTTCGGGTTGGGTTGGGTCGGGTCGGGCAACCTCAGACCTCAACCCAAGCCCAACCTAAGTTTTATCGGGTTGGTGTTGTATAGCCTAAGCTTGAGATCGAACCCGATATATCCTACTCGAGCCTAACCCAATGCCGGGTCGGTCGGGTTGAACCTAACTTTCAGCCGTACATGAAATTGAGCGAGGCAAACATGAAAATGAGCCGTTTTTCATTTTTGCCCCGTCGATTTTCTAGTTTGCCCCACCATTTTTTATGCTTGCCCCGCCGATTTTCTAGTTTGCTCCACCGATTTTCTAGTTTGCCCCGCCGTTTTTCATGCTTGCCCCGCCGATTTTCTAGTTTGCCCCGCTGTTTTTCATGCTTGCCCCGCCGATTTTCTAGTTTGCCCTGCCGTTTTTCTTGCTTGCCCCGCCGATTTTCTAAGTTTGCCCCGCCATTTTTCATGTTTGCCCCTCCGATTTTCTAGTTTGCTCCGTCATTTTTTGTTTGCCCCTCCGATTTTCTAGTTTGCTCCCGTTTTCTAGTTTGCCCCGCCGTTTTTCATGCTTGCCCCGCCGATTTTCTAGTTTGCTCCGCCGTTTTTCATGCTTGCCCAACCGATTTTCTAGTTTGCCCCGCCATTTTTCTTGCTTGCCCCACCGATTTTCTAGTTTGCCCCGCAGTTTTTTATGCTTGCCCCGCCGATTTTCTAGTTTGCCCCGCCGTTTTCTAGTTCGCCCCGCCATTTTTCTAGTTTGCCTCGCCGTTTTTCATGCTTGCCCCGCTGATTTTCTAGTTTGCCCCGCCGTTTTTCCTGCTTACCCCGCCAATTTTCTAGCTTGCCCCGCTGATTTTCTAGTTTGCCCCGCTGTTTTCTAGTTTGCCTCGCCGATTTTCTAGGCTACGGATATGGCTACGGTTATAATCCGTAGCTATATCCAAACCGTCCATCGTTTTGGCGAGCTCATATTAAGCTTGAGACGTAAAATAAGACAGATCTAACTATCAAGTGGTGGGCCCTACAAAATTTTTAACGGTGAAAATCGGTTTTCCCGCTGCTCTTTGTGGTGTGGTCCATTTGATCAAGATATGATTATTTTTTTTTGGATAATGCTCCGAAATGATCTCTAAATATGGATGAACGTTGTGGATATAATAAATAAAACTGGAGGAGCGTCAGCGCTAGTCTTCGAAAGGGAGGGGTATTTTCATCCTCAAATTCATTGTCCGTACGCGCAGGTCTAAGTTGCAAACCAAAGTTTGTCTTCTTTCATAAAAAACAGCTGGATAAAAGGTGGGGTCCACAGTCCTAAATTTCTCTTCCTGTAATGTGGTACACTTGAGATTTGGATATACCTTGTTTTTGGTCTCATACCATAAAATGATCTGGAAAAATATATGGACGGCATGGATGAAAAGCCTACATCATGGTGGGGCCCACGGACCATCGACTGTCCGCCATTAGTTGGTGGCAGGGGGAGTACTGAATCTGTTTCCGTCAAAAGGAGGGGTATTTTCGTCCTGAAATTCCGACTCGGTACGAGGAGGTCCGCTGCTCTAAGTTTAGGAGATATGCTTGTTAAATAAATAGACAAAGAAATGAATTAAAAGATAGAAAAATATTTTTATATACTTATATATACATATTTACATATTTATGTATTAAAGAAAAATGTAAGGGGGAAAACATTCTCCTTGTAAAAAATAAAAATAAAAATAAAAAAGGGAAAAAAGTACATAGTACTACAATTTTGGCTACAGTTATAATCCGTAGCGATAGACCCAACTCTGACTCGGTCGACCGGGTCCTATCCCGGTCGACCCCAACTCGCTGGCTACATTTTTTTTTTTCCTGTTGTGATTCCCACCGATTTTTGTGGGTCCCATTATGAGGTATGTGTTATATCCAAACCGTCCATTTATTTGGCGAACTCGAATTAAGGCTTGAGGTGAAAAATAAGACAGATCTAGCTATCAAGTGGACCACACTGTAAAAGGCAGTGGGAAATTGAACGTCTACCATTGAAACCCTTTTAGGGGTTACAGAAGTTTTGGATCATTATGAAATTTATTTTTCCTCTTCATCCAGGTCTTTGTGACCCTATGAATGAACTTAGACGGGGAGGATTTCTCACAAGCATCACAGTGGGCTCCACCTGAGTTTCTAATGGTTGACGCTCACTCAACACTGTTTCCTGTAATGTGGTACACTTGAGATTTAGATATACCTCATTTTTGGTCTCATAACATAAAATGATCTGGAAAAATATATGGACGGCATGGATGAAAAGTATATATCATGGTGGGGTCCACAGACCACCGACCGTCCGTCATTAGCCGTGACAGGGGGAGTACCGAATCCGTTTCCATCAAAAAGAGGAGTAATTTATGTTAAGTTTGTATTGTTTCAAGAATATCCAACGGATAAAAGGTGGGGTCCACAGTCGTAAATTTCTCCAATTAAAATATTCTAAGGTCTCTGTCCCGAGGAGCATGAAACTCCATGCAGGACATTCAAAAACCCGAAATGTGGCCATATTTATATAAGATCTAAACCATTCATCTGGTGGAAGCTAATATGAAGAGTCCTTGTCTTACAATTCACACCGATCCAATGGTCATAACTATCCGATCAAACCATTCTCAGCCTTTTGGCTAAGATGAAGCAAAGTATCTATTTTATTAATTTAAATATCTTATCATAACCACCGGATCAGTAGCATGAAAATAGGCACTCATGGTACTCATGAAAGTTAGGATTGCCTAATCAGTATCATTTATGAGATATGGACCATCCAAATCCAACCGTCCAATCATCCAAAGTCCACGGACGGCTGAATATCTGACCCTTCTTATAAATATGGCCCACCTTCCGAGTGGCTTCGTCTGACTTGCATACCAGATCCTTTTTAACGGACAGGATATCCTACACGTGTGACAGTGCGGAGGGGAAAGGGATACCTGATCATTTATCTCTACAAAGGGAATGATCACATGCTGTTCGAGCACGGTAACTACCTACATTTGATCTATGTGGGGCCCACCTGTGATTTAGAATCGAAATTGTTCGTAGGATAAAACTCAAGTGGGAATGTATGTATTCATTCGTTGTAGTAGCCCACCTAAATTTTAGAATGTTTTGGGCTCTGAGTGGATTAGGTGAGACCCTGTCCTCACCCAAGACGGTGTGGCCCTTACCATGGGGCTCACCTTGATCTGTGTATTCTACATCCACCCCGTCCATCCGTTTTTTCAAATAATTTTTAGGCATTATCCAAAAAAATGTAGCAGATCCAATTATCAGGTGGGCCATATCATAGAAAACAGTGGTGATTGACTATTAATGGGCCATAAAAGTTTTGGATCAAGCTGATATTTGTTTTTTCCCTTCATCCAGGTTTCTGTGACCTTATCAACAGATTGGATGACAAATAAACACTATAGAAACATTAAGGTGCGCACCAATAAGTTTTTAATGGTAAGGTGCTCAATCACCACTATTTCCTAGAGTGTGGTCCACCTGAAATTTGGATCTTCTTCATTTTTAGAATAATGCCCTAAAAGGATATGGAAAAATAGTTGGACAGTGTGGATACACAATACATATATCAAGGTGGGCCCCACGATAAGGGCCTCACCGTATTGGGTGAGGCCGGGGTCTCATCTAATCCGCTTCCATCCTTAGCCATGCTTGGGAATCACTTTTCAAACAACTTTAAGTTGTTTAATGGAGTTTGGGCAGACATACTAATTTTGGAACACCTCTTTACAATACATTACGTGTGGTTAGAACAAGGTAAATACTATATTTTAATTGGACAATCCAACTTTGATGGTGGGCCACATGATTATGACCAAGTAATCCATTCAATTAAATAAAAACTTCTTTTAATATTTAATAAAGTAATATATAAAATGGAAAGTAAGGCTATGTCCAAAGGAAGCCGATTACGTGGTGGTGTGTTGATGTCACTAAGTTTTGTGGGTCCCACCATGATGTATGTCTTATATCAAACTGTCTGTCCATTTGGTGAGATAATTTTAGGGCTTGAGCTGAAAAATGAGACAAATTCAAAACTCAAGTGGACCGCACCATAGAAAGAAGTGGGGATTGAAAGTCTTCCATGGAAAATTTATCTAGGGCCATATATAGAAGTTTCTGATAATTTGATGTTTGTTTTTTCTTTCCTTTCATCTAGGTTTGTGTGACATTATGAACAGGTTGAATGGAAAAAAAAATATCATTGTGGCCCTAAAAAGGTTTCAACAGCGGGAATCATTGTCCCCATTCCTTTATGTGGTGTGGTCCACTTAAGCTTTGAATATGCCTTATCTTGGGGTCAATCCCCTAAAACTATATTGCCAAATGGATGGTTTAGATATAAGACATACATTATGATGGGCCCTTATAACTTGGTGATGTCAACACACCCCGATGTCACTGTTAGCACAACTAGCAATCCACTTCCATGTCCAACATACTTGGAGTGTATATGAACCATTGGAGAAAATATTTACCATTTCAGTCGAACTCGATATGATCAATGATTTGTGCATTCATGCTACTTTCTATGTTTGATTTTATCCTCCCATGGGTTCACTGCATTGAGACGTTTCTAACACTCCAAATGGATTAAGAATATATGAAAAATATACCCTTTTTGAGTTTTGTATAAAATGGACAAAGTGAGCTTGGTGCGCCTAGTTTGTTATAAAGTCATGGGTAATTGGTCAATACCCCAAGGTCTAAGCCATAAATAAATGTAAGAGGGTCATAAATGGGTTAGTCTTGAGAAAATGAGCTTACCACAAATGAACCTAGGTGGGGGCTTGACTTTTTTTTTTTTTTTGAACGTTTTTAAAAAAAAAAAAAAATTTTTTAATTTTTTTTTTATTTTTAAACACATGCACACACCCCCACACACTCACGCTAGTGGAATTTCACCACCTATGAATACTCGAACCCTTGACCGGGTGTTGAAACTCCCGAGAGTCTACCACCCGAGCAAGATTAGGGATCCCGAGAGTCTACCACCTAGACTCCCGAGAGTCTAGGTGGGGGCTTGACTTGATTGTGCCTTGAATTGGGCTTGAGTTAATCGTCATTCTAAGTTATTGTAAGGAGGTGAGTCGGCTTGCATATATCTTTGCCTCCGATGAACTGCATGTCAAAGACCTTGCTGAGTTAGGCGAAATAACTAATGGACTTCGGCTTCAGGTTTCTATACTACTTTCGAGCTGTCCCTATAAGAGTCAGTGAGAATGTCCTACACATTATGTAACACCTGAGCCAAAACAACGTTGGATCCTAAGGCATCCACTAGTGGACCTACCAGGCTGGCCGCAAAGAGGGGCAAGCGCACAAAATCCCAGGAATTAATGGCAAATAAGGTCGAATGGACACTTTCACAAGTCGTAAAATGATGCTAACGTAGACATAGCTAAACCTAAGTACGACCGAGACCGGAAGCGAATCTCGGGGATTTTTCTAACCCGAAAACATTTGGATAAATCAAATAAGGGCTAGATCGAGCACCGTATGTCTGTTAAGCTTGAAACTATAGAGAATCGTTCGTCTTACTGGGCTTGACGCCCATCACAGACGGTAAACCAGGATAGTGCCCGGAACCGCTCAACTTGGGTCGAAGATCGGGTGCTTGAGATGCGTGAATCCCCTGTACTAGAATTGGAAATTTAAGTAAAAAAATGCATCTCAACTCTTTCTTGAAGTTGCGGCTCTTCGACCGTCGGACTGTGACCAAACTCAAGATATGAGTTAAGGATATTCCCTACTCATTTTTATATAGCCGCGGCCCGATCGCCGATGACTGTCCAACGCAAATGCGGTCCCCCCGATAGATCGAGACGTCTAATCAAAGCCCAACTGTGACAAACCATATATCTTATAATGGAGAACTTTTTTCCTGTCGTGGATGAACCAGTAGGCCCTAGTGAGGTCTTGTGAATATAAAATTTACTTTCCCCAGGACAAGTCGGACTAGGGCCATTTTATACATTTTTGGCCATATATAAAGCCTCATTTAACACCCCGTCACTTCCGTACGAATTTTTATTACTAAGGGAGAGAGAGGCAAAAAGAGGGGGAAAGTGAGGGAGAGGAGCTGGTGTAGAGGATCCACCCCGGCCCCACCGAACGACAACGTATCCCTACTACGCTATATTACTGGAACTTCTCTCGGCAACGATTTGAGGTGAGAAACCAACCTTTTCATGAAGGCTTTCTCTTAAGAACCAATTGAATGGGCCCTTACGAGCCCATCATCTTGTTGCTGGACATTGATGAGTTAATTCATGGGAACTTAGTGTAGGAACGAGTCCCCAAACCCGATGCACCACTTCAAGGTGCGGACCATTACCTTTAGGTTACCGTTTATCAAACCCATGTCACGATTAATGGTTGTGTAATGAATAAATGATTGTGTGCTAACCAGTGTACGTTCTTTCACTCGATTATCCTCCACAAATTGCTAATTGTGCATAGTGGAACTTAAACAAGTGATTAAATTCTAGTGTATGTTCAATTTACTAAGATTATTGCTCATGCATTGTATCATCCTCCAGCATATGCATTTCATTTGTTTTATCACTTACAAATTTTGATGATCTGAGTAGTACGTCTACATGTTTGGTAAAATGTCTAAGTAGGACCTTCTTAATTTACTGATATGCAGCACTTCTTGTTCTCAAAATGAGTAATGCATGAAGTATGTTGTTTATTTGTGATTGATCGGCTAATTCGGTTGGTCGAAAAACCCTAAAACGCATGAAGGTGGCCCAAATTGGGTTGGCTGCCTGGGCAAATCCAACTGATCCAAGTCAAACACGGGCAACCAACAGTAGTTGGCATACATGGGATGATTGCACCTAGTGCCGGTTGCGCCGGAGTTCTCCTGGGTCAGCCGAATTAGTCCACTAACCGGCCAACAACGTGTGTTCACTATGTATGATCACGCTTGTCTGAATCTGAAGTACCCTATACCTCTGGCAGGCCCATTACTAACCATTAGTGATATGAACCCTAGGACTCGGAAACCGGGCATGGTGGTATGAGACACTGTGCCCGTACTGTCGGCCAACGCTGAGGTGACGAGCCTCCTTGTAATGACCATGAGCAAATTTAATTCACGAACCTGCCTATCATATGAGCTCACTTGGGAGTACGAACCTAAACGGATCAATGATCGCAGGTATGGGGTCCCCGTGACAGTCCTAGGCCGAGCGATATAGATAGGGCTATCGATTCAATGGTGTTGGTTCAACTTCCACAATTATGTTGGATGAATGGACCTAACTAAATACTTAGTTAACATCTACCGCATTGCATTAACTTAGGTTGTCACGACTTAGGTGTAGTGGTCGTGCGTTGAGGGAGTGTTGGCATTAGCGGATGAGGTGTTGGAGACGCTTATGAGGGAGTGTTGGAAAGTGAGGGCATGCATTATTCCATAATGGCATGCACATACACTAACAAGAATACTTAGGAACTGGGTGTTAACATGCTTTACCATTGATTATGCTTGTAGAATTGATAATATGCGTAACTTGATGTTAATGGAACCACTGAGTTGATCACTCACTCCCTTTCTAGGATGGTGTTTTAAAACACCAACCAGACCTTATCCTTAATGCAGGTATCCTGGAGTCCGATGCACCGTATGTGGACTCAGAGGAGGATTTTTCTTATTTTCAGACAATCGGAGGGCCAATGTAGGATGTCATTGGGCCACTGACAGGATATTAGGGTGGACACGTTTCATTTTTTACATTTTGGACTATATACTCATACTCTGCCCAACTTCCTCTATGTACTCTGAACAAACTCGTATATTGTCTATTTTAGTTGAAGTGTTTTGGATCATTTACTTCAGAGTATATTGCATTACTTGGTTTAATTTTATGCCCACCATGATACCCAGTTAAATATACTAACTCTTGCATTCACATGAAAGCATAAGTGACATCCGAAACCTCGGGAGTCGAGTATGGCTCGACCCCTGAAGTTTGGGGCGTTACACATTACAGGTCCGGAAGCGCCATGAAGCTTCATCCATACTCTGAATGACTCCAAATGTTCGACCAGGTCGCCCGAACATGAGTGGGGTTATATCTAGGTCATTCTAAACTTGGGCGACAACTGAGCATACATAATGTCATCAATGAATGGCGGCTTGGTTTGCTCAAGGAGGGCGTCAACAGATACCGGGGCCTTTACTCGGTAAGCCTGTTGGATGTTATTGAGCTGGTCCCCAATCTCTTTGATTTCCACCTCCAATGGACCTCATTCTCTGCCATGGCTTCTGGGGCTTTCCCCTGAATCTATCATCTCTCGTGTAGGATATGGCACCACGTAGGTTAGCTTTAGCGAGCTTAGTGGTAGCCCATGTCTATACTGGGGCGACGAGGCTTCCCCTAGCCCAGTATTGCCCCTGATGTTGCTTGGGGTGCGATTGCACTGGGCGGGACTGCTCGGTTGCTGCCTCCGTCGCTTCACGTTGGTTTACCGGGGACTCCTGTTGTCTCTCCATCATCCTTATGATGTGATCTATGTTATTGGCAAAGGTTCAAACCTGGTTCTTGAGGGAGACGAGTCGATTTCCTCGGTTTCAAGATTTTTACACCACCGCCTACGAGGGTGGCTGGGACTTGAGGAGTAATTGTGAGGCTTGATCCTTGCTGGACAAGGCTTAGTGGGAGGAATTGGCTGCGGCCGGAGTCTTCCTTTTTCTCTTCGCCATCAAAGGGGAGATTGTGAATGATTTAAGCTTAAAGACGGTGAAGAATGGCTTTGTCGGCTTCCCATAGATAGTGCCAATATGTTGTCACTAGATTATGGAGAACACATGCTAGGTGTATAGAACTGAGCCCTCTTATGGACTTACAAAGGATAAGGAAGATGTGGACAGCGGGAGGGGGCGCCAGTGACCGGCCATGGATCCTTTGATGCCTAAGTTAGGCTTATGAATGATGATCAAAAGTGTAGATTAGGGTTAGATCTTACCTCCCTCTCCTTTTCTAGTTTAGAGTAGTCATATATATAGAGTTCTGGGGTGGATAATATCTATGTATCTTAATGTGATACGTTGGAGAGCCCATTCTGATGGCATTCTTGTCCTGGATCTATCAGAGTGATTTTCAGCCGAGATCATGCCAGATCCTTCTCTGTGAGATTCCCACTGGATTTCTCGTATTGCCTTTCCGACAGTGATCAACTTGGTCAACTAAGGATGCTAGGGAGATCGGGGCTTGAGCTCCTTTCTCTCGGGTTGCTTACTTGTGCCGTAGACATTCCTGGCGAGGCGAGTCCTATCCTATCGAGTGTTGTCCTCTGATGACTCAGCTCAGCAGCTCGTCTTTGAGTTAGAGGAACTGCTCGCCTTGTGTCGATGACCCTTATACTTGGACCTTCGTCACCCCAGCTCAGGTTCTACCTTAGCTTGGAGGCATATCACTTGTAATTAAATGGTCGTTCTTCCCATGTAAGAGACCAGTTCGATTTTTCCCACAACAACTATCACTATCATCATGTAACTGTGTGAATTACTATCTTCATTATACTATCTTGACTATCTAATACATAGTTATTCCTCACTTAATCGGAGTCATTACCGATTTTTTTTTAGTATATAATGGGCTAAACAATGTGAATTTTGGAAGATGGTCTATTCTCTATTGGAAATACTAAATTGATGGCTTCGATCTCATGTGGCAACATATCAGAACTATACTTCTGAATAAAAAATGTAGAAGATACATATCCGAAGGAAGAAAAGAAAAGATGAGATGGGTAAGTTCTGACAATAAAGTAAAATTTTGAAACCTGATTAATACTTGATGAACCCGTCAATCGCCATCACCAGACCATGACCCACTTCAACTGTCATAACGCCCTTGAACACTATAAACAGACTATACATACTGGCGGAGTCCATGGTTCAAAGTTATGTAAAAAATGGGCAAATACTTAGATACTCTGGTAGATTATGATGGTTGGTAGTTAGTATACATCACTAGTTACTGTAAAACTGATATATACTTTACTCAAATAAACCATCTGAATGATCTATCCTATTTTAAAATAGAGAATTTATAAAAAGATATTTACCTGGTTGCAAATGCAACATATAATTATCCAATAATTAGAGGTTGAGACTTTCGAACTAAACTAAATTTGGACTGATAGCCTATCTACAGCCAATGTGACATTTTGAACAGTTTAATATAAGTTATTATATACTTAATAGACTATCAACTTTTTATCTGAAAAAAGGTTGAGGTATAGCGTAAAGTTTATATCATATCCCATTGGATATTATAGAATGCCTATAAAAGGGCCACATACAATAGTTCATCAAAGAATCTGGATCATCTGCTTGTCTTAAGCAGGAAAATCCTGCTTTCCTGCATCATGATTGGTCCACGTCATCACTGACGTTGTGAACACTGCTGCATTAAATTATGTATGATGATGTGGCCCAATTAGATTGTAAGAAGCAAAATTTTCTTGCTTGCCGAAGTAGAGGATCCGAATTCTTCATCAAATCCTACCAAAACATGACTTCCAGATCTATATACGCACCAAAAAATAGATAGGCACAAACATCAGAAAACCCCACTAGGTGGCAAACAAAAGTATGAAAATCTCTTAGTGTAGGATCCAAATTTGACCTCACTGCACAGAAGCAAACCCAGAGACTGGTGTGGTGAGAAGTTTCCTTGCCTTTAGCTTAGACCGATGATGAAATATCGTTCTGTCATTCATAGGTTTGTGCTTAGGAAATAACGACATCCCCCGTATAACGAGACCATGCACGTTGCGCCTTTTAAAGTGACAGAAAATACTTATATCGATTTTTAGTGTACCAATTTATTTGTATCTAGCCAGCATCCCATGAATAGTAAATCTAGAGACGACATCCAACGAACAAAACATGGTAACATGTCATCTACGCTTACAATGAAAGAGAAGTAGTTTTTAAATAATAATAAAATTGCAAACCCACTTAATGTCATACCAAATTCAAACATTATTATAGCAATAAGATGATAAGAAATATATAATGTGAACAAGTTATTCATCTTACTCGTAAACTAGCACAAATATCACTATTTACCTACACATATCAATACGTAACCATAAAACATCGTACATGTAATTCTCAAAATTACTAATATGAGAAATCACAAGTCATAGCAATATTGATCTCCATTAATACATTACATTGATTAATATAAAATTAACAAACTCTGGATACATTTTCGAGACATCCTATATTACTTTCAAATTGTATAGGATAAGCAAACAAGATAAATAAATACTATAGGTACTAATTATGTAAATCCGATTGTAATATAACAGGATGATATCATTAAATTAATGACAATAATCACAACTCATAAAATTAAGTAGGATATTAATTCATACTATTATCTACCATAAACTTAAACCCATTAGCTTAAATATTATAATGTAAGTATTGCAGTCATTGACTGCTTTAAGTATTATTTTAGTTTCAAAAGTACTAGCCATAACTTTCACAAAAGATGTAGCATGACAATGATGTGGGGGCATCTTGGTATGACACCAACGATGCATTACATCTCCATATTTGGGGTGGGGTAGCCCACGAGGTGGGGTATATGAGATGCAGTATCGCCATGAGGTGGGACCCATTGTAGGACCGTATGATTTGGGTACCTGTGCAACGTGGGGGTTGACCACAGGGAGGGCTAGCCTAAGTTTGCCTGCGAGAGCCATAATATAAGGATAAATCAGTACTCTCCTAACAACTTTAAAGCTTTTGGTGTGTTAGTCGGTTGTCTGCTATTAAAGTAGTATCAAAGCGGGAGCTCAGGGATTGAGTCTCCTCACCGATGTTGGTGGATTATACGGGGGCATCTTAGTGCGAATAGAAGGATGCACCATATATCCGCGTTGGGTGTTAGGTGGCCCGATTGCCAATGGAGAGGACTAGCCTGGGTTTACCTGGGAGAGTCAGAATATAGGGATAAATCGCTGCTCCCCCAACAGCTCTATAACTTTTGGTGCAATGCTCGGTTATCCGCTATCAACATCCCTATATAAAACGGTTTATATTAAATCATCAATCCACAAATAAAATTAAGGTTTGTCCAAACTACCAATCCTAGAGGAATGACATTCCAAACATAGCCTAAATTATTTAAGAATGGTGGGCCCGAGTAAACTATTATAGCCACTCAAGTTTTAAACTCTCATAAAGATTAACGAACGTGACGACATGTTGCTCTTAGATAGGATATTCATAGCTGAAATGAATTCAGCTCATGCCCACCCACCAATCCTTTCTAATGCAAGCATAACTTTGGACATAATCAAATTATATTTGCTCTCATTAATCTTTAGTGCAACATGCTTAATTGTGTTAGCCACTATTTCTAATGATCCACCAATCATGTCCATCCACGTAGCCTTTAACTTCTTTCGTGAAGTTCCAATACTACAAGGGTCTTCGAATTATTCAAAACATTAGGAATACTCCTCAACGAATGAGGTTGCGATGTCTGACTGTAATGAGATCAACAAAACTCAGGCCTACCACTATCTCCTATGTCATTTGGGGAAAGTTGAATCGTCTCCTCATAGAGTGGTGAATTAGAGAACGGGTCATCGTCCCACGTGCGCCTTGAACTAGACAAAGATCTCAAGCTTCATGTACTATTGTAACATCCTGTAACGTGATTGTTTTTAATTATAAATGTCGTGTCTTCGTAACATCTTATTGGCTTGCGACAAATATGTCTCGTATATGGGTGAGACTACAAAGGATGATGAAATAAGTGGTTATCTGAAGTATATGACAAATTCTCATTATATAAAAAATGTAAAGCATCCTACTTTTGTCACATGCTTATAAACCAAAGAGAAATTTCTCTTAAAGAGGAAAAATAAAATAAGAGAAGCGATTAATCATGGTTGGGCAAGGTGCTTTCATCCATGATGAAAATCAATTTTTTATTTTTATTTTTTATTTTTCTTCTTTTTATATTTTTTAGAATATACAATCAAGAATTTTATAACTTCCCTTTTATAATCAATTTGTTAAAATCACACCTCTTTCCTTGAAAATTTTAAAGATCCCAAATTTGGTGGGATATCACAACACCAAAATCACAAATTTGGAACGGATACCTCTTAGTTTTGGAATGGTTTTATGCCGTTCCAAATTTGAAACGGTTTTAAACCATTTCATATGGAAAAAAATGATCCCTAACCGTGAGTGGGGCCTCATTCTGGGTAGTCATTTCTTATTCTCTCTCTTTCAGCAGCCTCTCCTCTCTCCTTGCATAAAACAACTCTCTCTCTCTCTCTCTCTCTCTCTCTCTCTCCCCCCCCCCTTTTCTCTACAATCTGCAAACCCTCTGGCATGATTTTGTTATCGATTTCAGAGATTAGTATGTGATCCCTTCTTCGTCTTCAACGATTTCATCCCTCCCAGAGCTCTAAAGCCAATGATGCAGGTGACGTTATCATTTAACCGTCTAAACTGGTGCTAATGTGGGAGTCTAGCTCTCTTTCATTTTATAAATTTGATTCGTTAATGTCATTTTTGAATGCTAATGTAACAGATCTGGGATGGATTTGCTGGTTTCAGGAGAATCAGATGATACAATTTTTGCATAACCCCTCCATCCTGAGTATCAGGTTCTTGTAGGTAAATTTGTTCATTTTCTCTTCTAGTTCAGTTGAAATATGGGGATATGGTTTGTACGTTAGCTATTTATTGAATTTCCTGAGAGAGGGCGGGATTTTTCTTTAAAAAAAAAAAAAAAAAAAAAAATCTTTACTTTTCTGAATAGTGAAAAACCAAGTGATGAATAGGGTGTTGAAGATGCATTTGAACTTTTCCATGAAACAAACGAATAAATTTGATTTCTTCATACTATTTTTCGAATGCTAATGTAGTGGATCTGGGATGAATTTGCTGATTTTGGGAGAATCAAGAGATATGGTTTTTGCATAACCCCTTTGTCATCCTGAGCATCAAGTTCTTGCAGGTAAATCCATCCATATTCTCTTCTAGTTCAGTTGAAAATTAGGATTATGGTTTGTACATTAGTTATTTGTTGAAATCCTTGAGAGAAGGCATGATTTGTCTTAGGACCATGCTTTGGAATGATCACCTTACAAGGATATAACCTGGCATGGTATGATGGTTGATATTCCAGCACTAGAAAATTGCAAGCATGCCATACATTGACTTGATGAGTTTTTCACCTTAAACTCGTTGGTGAATGACGTGTATGCCTATGACCAATTGAGGTGGTCACATCTGTGCCATCTTGGCATTTTTGGTTGCATGTTTGTGGGTAGGACTTCACATTAGATCTTTTGAGAGATTGGAAGAGATGGGTTTTCTACTCTCAATCGAGTTTCAATCATTTGGTTTGATTGCTTTTGTTGTTCTGCTACTCCTAGTTCTATACATGTCATCTTTTATGTCTTGTGTAATACATGAACATTTTTTTCTCAACTAGTGGCCAATCATACTTCAACAAGTGGAACTTACCATCACAGGGTTATACGAAAAATAATCTATCAAGCCACGTAGGGCAAATATTCAATCAAAGTTTATGGGGTAAATATTAAATCAAAGCCACATAGGATAAATATTGAATCAAAGTTATATAGGGCAAATAGTCCATAAAGGGATGCGATAAAAATGGATTATCGATAAAAGCCACAAAGGCGCAAACGATTCACAAGATGATAAGTCCACAATAAAATTTCATTTAACTCAACACACAAAATGACCACTAGATCGGGGATCCATTGTAATCACAATCAATCAAGTTACATCCCAAATATGGATATACATATATAAGTGGAGTTTTCCACTAATTGATGTAGCAATTCAAGTTTCATAAATACTCCACAAGTATGAGAAGATATTCAAGAGCAACATGTAAACATTTATACTAGATAAATGTTAAGCATATGATTTGAGGATCAATTCTAATAACTAACACAAATAATCATGAAATAACTATCAATTATTAATCAAGAATAAAATATAAACTTTCACTTAAACTAACATTAAAGCAGAAAGCCTAAGGGGAAAAGTCATCACCTTACGAGTCAAATCACCTACCAATGTTACTGGGGAATGTGTGCACCCTTAGATTCGAATCCTACCATGAATTATGAAATTGTACGGTTAGATCAAAGTTTTAAAAACTATCTATGGTTAAAATCATAGTTTAGGGTTTGAATTATTTAGATTTAGGGCTGTAATGCAGAACTAGGGCCATTGATCTAGGGTTTAGATTACTCGCAATAGAATTCTAATAAAAATCTCATAGATTAACTCACTACATGACCTGAGTCAATCTTGATCCTTACATTCAACCCATCTTAGTCGAAATAGACTGATAAGGCGCTTGGGAAGATATTTTTCTCCAAATGATAATTAAGGTCCAAAACTAAACATCTCCAAATTGGATTCACTATAGAACTAAAAGTCTACTAAAAATTAAATTTAAATATGGTTTATAAGAAACATAATATACATCAATCAATCAAGTCGATCCGACCCGGGACTTAAACTAGATCTCAACTCGGCTGAACTTGGCAAATTGGTGAGTCAACTCAGTAGATCGACTCATTTCTCATCCCTCTACACTTCTTCCTTTCTTCTTTTTTCCTCCTTTTCTTTTCTTTCCTCTTTCCCTCTTTCTTCTCACTCAATCCCATGTCTAACAGGGTCATCAGGCCTAACTAGACAGTGAGTTAGTGACCTGTCTTGGTTTTAAACTGAGTTGACTCAGCGACTCACCTCTCTTCCTCTTCTTCCTCTACTATCTTCCTTCTCTTTCTCCTTCTTCTGACACAACAAGCAGCACTTGGACTCTCCTAAATGCACAACTCAAACTCAGTCAACTCGACTCAGTGTGACACGAATGCACAACCCCAACTCTCTCTCTCTCTCTATCTCTCTCTCTTGCAACTTTCATTCTTTTTCTTTTAACCCGATCCATGTCCAACAGGGTGGCTGGATTAGACCAGACCCACCTGACTCAACCCAGCCCGACTTAGTGAAGACGAGTCGAGTCAGCGACCCTTGACTGAGCAGCGAGTCACACTCCTGAGCTTGGCAACAATCTGCGACCTGACTCATCTTTGCCCTCTCTTCTCTCATTTGTCCTTCTTTCCTTTCTCAGACCTGCCCAACAAGGTCGTTGGACTAAAACTTGGCTCAACTTAATGTCCAGCGTGTCGAATCCACTTGATTCGACAGCTCGGTGCGGCACAACCCCCACTCGAACTTATGTTCTCCTCTCTTCCCTATCTTCCTCTCTCCTTCCTGCTTTTCCTTTTTCTTTCTGCCCTATTTCTATGGAAACCCAACAGTGTCTCTGGCTCAAACCAGACCAAGTTGTGCCAGCGAGTCCCCACTCGGCAGTGACCCACTCGACCTCTCTCCCTCTTGTATTCTCTTCTCTCTTCTTTCTTCTTCTTTTATGCTTCTTGAAAGTTTAGATGTGTCTGGACTCGACTCAGACACGGCCTAAACTTGGCAGACTCAGACCAGGTCACCTTAACAATGATGGTGGTTTGGCAAGGAAGACAAAGTTGGTGGTAATAGCGGATCCCACACCGATGCTCATTTCTTCGAAATGCCACTTTTAGGCGGTCAAGACCTGTTCAAGGGATCTTGTTAAGGCTAGAAGACTAAGGTTAGAGGCGATTTCTCCAATGGGTTTGTGAGGAGAATCTTCTGGCCATTTTTCTAGGGTTTTCACAAGAAGAGGAGAAAAACCCAATTGCATCCGTTTCCAATCCCTTATATAGTGTTTCCATAGTTCCTTTAGGCCGTTGGGTGAAGAATAAAAGACTTGGATTTGATTTTCTTTGCAACAACTTCCACATACAACTGGTAAAGTAAAACCGACCGTTGTTTCTACTTTGCTACAAAAGAAGAACCCTAATCCGTGTGCATCGGACAATGGGCTAGGATGTTCCCAGGTGAACGGTCAGGATTGAGAGAGAAAGATCACTCAGATCGCCGACCTGTCAAGAAAATAGAATCTTTTTCACTTTCGGGATTTCTTTTGCGCTTGTGGTTGTGTGCCCACATAGTGTACCTATGTGTGGGATTTATTGGGTTTTGGTCGGATCTGACTGCACTACGAGATGGATGGTTCAATTCGATCACACAAACCCTGGTTATGGCCCACAACTCGAATAAATGAATGGTGTTGTTTAAATCTTGACCAAGCGGGAAATAGGGAGATAAAGGGATTTTGACCGTACTGACATCACTGTATAGTCAAATTCTCGACAAAGATTCAACCTTCCAAATATTCCGAGGGTAGCCTTCTATCAGGTCTTAAAGAGTTTTTTTAGACCAAATTTCCTTGTCCTTGGTTCAGTAGTTGTACATTTGTTGACTGAATAAGAAGTTACATCGTATTTAATGCTTAGAAAGTGATGTGGACGGAAGCCTTTTTGGGCGTGGACAAGGCCCAACTCGTGGGGCCCACATTGATGTATATGTATAATCAACGCCGCCCATCCCTTTTGTCGTGTCATTTTAGGGCTAAGGCCCAAATATCAGCTTGATCTAGAGCTCGTGTGGGCTACGTAATAGAAAATAATGGTGATAGTGACACCCACTGTTGAAACTTTCTTGGCTCACTGTGATGTTTGTTAGAAGTGGACATTGCCCAAGTAAGGACTTTTTGGGCCCACGACGAGCTGGCTGATAAGGTGGACGGAACGGATCACCCCATTGTGGGCCTCGACTCCTATTATTTAAAAATAATCAAGCTATTAATTACATCAACCTGACAACTACGACCCTTACCACATTACAACCACAACCCTTACCATGTTATATGGGTACGAGTCATGGTTGTAATGTGGTATGGGTTGAGGTTGTTATATTATATGGGTCGATGTTGTCATGTTATATGGGTCGTGATTGTCATGTTATATGGGCGGTGGTTGTCATGGGTCGTGGTTGTCATGTTATATGGGTCGTGGTTATCATGCTATATGGGTCGAGGTTGTCATGTTATGTGTGGAGGGCGTGGATGTAGCGTAATAAGGGTCGAGGTTGTCATGTTATAAGGGTCGTGGGTCCTATCGTGATTTATGTGTTGAACCTAATCCATCCATTGGATTTAGAATTTAATTTAACGTTATAGGCCAAAAATGAGTTACATCAAAAAAATTTATGGCCCCAAAATGTTTGTATCAAAAAATTTTATAGCCCCAAAATGTTTTAAATGGTAGGTTTTCAATTTCACTGCTTTCTATGGTGTGGTCCACATGAGCCTTTGATATGCTTCATTTTTGGGCTCATTCCATAAAATGATCTTTTAAAATGAATGGACGGCGAGGATAAAATATATACATCATAGTGGGCCCAATAAGACCATCCATCTCTGCATAGGTCCAGTTACCCTACCTGCGTCAATCACATTACATTGACTCTAATTTCAAAGGAAAAGCTTTTTCCATGTGGTTTATACCACCATAAGCTATGTTGGGCCCACCGTTACATTTGTGGAAAATCTATTCCATCCATTCATTTTGGAAGATAATTTTCAGACATTAGACAAAAAATTGGACAGATTTGAAACTAAAGTAGACCACATGACTAGAAATAATTGAAAGGAATTGCTTACCATTTAAACTTTTTCAGGCTCCACTATGATGTTTATATGCAATCCAAACTGTTCATTAAGTGGCCTAAATGGTTAGAAACTACTTACCATGAGAATGAATTGAAAGAATAAAAATATTTACCTGATCCAAAGCTTGTGCAGCCCTGTGAATGTTTCAACCGTGGGCGTACAATTGTTTTCTGTTGTGTGGCCCACTTGAGCTTTGGATCTACTTCATTTTTGGGCTCATTTCATAAAATGATTTGACAAAACATGTGAGCGGTATGGATTTCTAAAAACACAACATAGTGGGCCCCACAGTATCTATCCATCCGAATTCCTCCCTTACCTATCACTAGGGCTAAAAGTTGGGCGGGTTGAGTCGGGTTGGTGCTCAACCCTAATCCAACCCAAGCTTCCTATACCTCAAACCCAACCCAACCCAACCCAACCTCGGGTTGGGAATTCTCAACCCAAGCCTAACCCAAGTGGGCTCGGTCGGGTTGATCGGGTTGGTCGGGTACATACGTGCTAATATTTTTGTTTTTACATTAGTTTATTATATTTCAATATAGGACTTATTTTTTGCATCTATGATTTTATTAATTATATATGTGATTATTCATCATAGAGAACTTCATTTTTGTCTTTAAAAAAAAAAAGCTAAAATATAAGACAACTACTCATTTAAAAGTCATGTAGCATAGCACCCAATCTATTTGGGAGAGAGAAATCTGGCATATCTTGTTAGCTCGAGTCCTTGGAAATGACGTGGACAAATGAGACCCGACATCACTAGTGTGCCTTCGACACAAACGATCCACACTCAATTATAATTTATAAGTAACTTATATATTGATCAGGTTCGGATTGGGTCGGGCAACCCGAGACCTCAACCTGAGCCCAACCCAAGTTTTATCGGGTCGGTGTTTGTATAGCCCAAGCTTGAGATCGGACCCGATATATCTTGCCCGAGCCCAACCCAATGTCGGGTCGGTCACGGGTCGATCAGGTTGAACCCGCCCAACTTTCAGCCCTACCTATCACATGTTGGCTCAACATAAAAGGATGCTACGGGTAATTTCGTCCCAACTTTTTTTTAAAAAGTTGCCAGGAGGCTACATACGACATTTGTTCAATCCTTCTAATATTCAGGGCATTTGGGAATACCACGGTGCTTATTTGGTCAAAATCTCGGAGATGAACTCTCTCTTTCTTCGTTTTCATTGGGTCAAACGTGGTTTGGCCCGATGTTGGGTTTAGTGTTCCGCAGGTGCATGATTGCTAATGCACGAACAACTCCTAAGGTCGGGCCCATGCTGATGTATTTGACGAATCCACACTATCCATCCGATTCAACACCTTGAATTTGGACACCCACCCACAAATGAGACAGATTCATAGCTTAGGTGGGCCATTCCCTACGAAATTTGAATTCTATCATTAATTATTGTTAATCTGATTGTCAAACTAATCCCAAATCAATTATTGATGTTCCTAAGGGTCTTAAGTGTGATGATCAGGTGGCAAACCCTTGAATTGGATGTTGTAGGTCTGACGAATGGTGGATCTGACGATCTAAGACCCAAGATTGATAACGTATGGTTTAATCTGCCTAATAAGGCAGGGTTTAAACTTTCCTCGCCATTGGGATCCTAACAATGCAATGGGTTTCTAAAGATCGATATCAATTTTGTGATGTGGTGATTGTTTGTCTTTGAGAATCAATGACTAAATTACCTAATATACGAATGAAGATTATACTGTGAGTTGTCACTACCTAAGACCAAACGGTTGAGATGGGTGGCGAGAGAAACCAAAACGATATGTTAGTTATAAATTATGTGTTCTCAGACATACTCATACTAAAGTTGATTTAAATTGTAAACACCTGAGTACTGAAAATTACATGATATTACATCATGAGTCCTACAATTTTCTACTATACTATTTTTTTAAAGGGGAAAAAAAAAAAAAAAAAGAGTAAAAGAGCCATTTTAGTTATTTTTATCCCTTAAAAGGCACCCCTTTAAAATTTCAATTAATACAAAAACTATTTGAAAAAACCAAAATTACTAGAGAAGGGTGCTCTAAAATCCTAGAGAAGGGCGCTCAAGATGGTCTCTCAATAATGGTTAATATATCGCCATTGTTTTTTTTATTTATTGTTTGATCTAAATGGTTTCTACATTTGCCTTATTTTTTGAATGACAGTTTAAAGTGAGCTGACACGTGGGTGTTGCAAAAGGGCAGCAACTTATACGTGTGCATTCGGACATTTTTGCAGCCCACGTGCATGTGTGAATACACACTTACACATGGACATTTACAAGCACATGATGCATGCGTAGGATACAGGCCCATCCATGCATGTGAGCAAGGGACCACGAGCCATGCAGTTGGGGTGCAACATCGGGTCCCGGGTCCGATCGCACAAAGGAAAAGCGTTAAATATCCAAATACAATCCAACAATGCGAACCGTCCATTTTCGTCAAAATCCCAAAAAGTAAAGGACAAACTGAAAACACTGTCAACACAACTGACGGAAGGGTTCCGATGAAAACGGATTGGATAGTGACCCAACGCCACCTGGCTCACAGATAGGTGGTATTCGGCGCTGTGGGGCCCACCTTGATGTATGTGTTTTATATCCACTTCGTTCATATGTTTTTTCAGTTCATTTTAGGCCATTATCCAAAAAATGAAGCCGATATGAAAATCAAGTGGACCACACCAGAGGAAATAGTGGGGATAGTGACACTCACTGCTGAAACCTTTCGTAGGGCCCACCGTAATGTTTATTTGCCATCCAAACTGTTGATAAGGCCACACATACATGGATGAAGGGAAAACACAAATATCAGCTTCATCCAAAAGTTTTGTGGCCCCAAGAAGTTTTTAACGGTAGGCGTTCAATCACCACTGTTTCCTGTGGTGTGGTCCACTTGAGCTTTTGATCCCCTGCATTTTCGGGATGATGCCCTAAAGTGATCTGGAAAACGGAGGGACGGTGTGGATAAAATACATACATAATGGTGGGCCCCATAGCGCCCAACATCACCTAGCTGGGTGATGTTGAGGTCACCATCCAATCGCTTCGGGTTAAATAAGTGGCGTGGGCCACGTGGCACGAAATTCAAGGTATCACATCAAAGGCAGAAAGAAAGAAATGTAAGTTGAGGGAGTACCACAAATGGTAGGCAATGGGACACCTGATCAACGTTGTACGCAATATCGATGATCGAACCGTTCATTAATCTGACATTATCTTGGATGGCTCACATATGAGAAAAACAGCAATCGGACGGTCTTCCATGGCCTATCGATAGACTGTTAAAATCAAGAGACCAACATGTAAAATTCAGTTTTCGATGTTTTGAATTATCCGGTTGGTGGATTTTACTGTGGATCATAAATCATGTAGATGAACGGTTCTGATCATTGAGAATGAATCCCAGGTAAAGAACTGGTTCCGCGGCCTACAATTATACGTAGTCCGCCGATCACTAAACTAAGCCTCCTATACACATGTCGGGTACGGATCGTGTAGTAATTATACAATCGTGAGTAAAACATGTGGGGCCCACCGTGATGTATTTTTCTCATCCAATCTGTCGATCCGTTTTTAAATCTCATTTTAGTCCATGAGCCCAAAATTTAAGTGTATAAAAATATCAAGTGGACCACACCAAAGGAAAAGGTGGATATTGAACGTCTACCGTTGGAATCTTCTAAGGGCCACAGAAGTTTTGGATCAAGTTTATATTTGTTTTTTTATATTCATCCATGTATGTTTGACCTTATGAACAGCTTGGATGATAAATAAACATCAATGTGAGCCCTAGGAAGGTTTCAACGGTAGATTTCATTATCACCACATTTTTCTGTGGTGTGGTCCACAGGACCTTTGGATATAATTCGATTTTGTCCTCACATCCTAAAATGATCTTTTAAAACAGATGGAAAGCATTGATAATGAAAAGTACCTCAATGTGGGCCCCACAAAGTTTACACTATTGCGTGGTGAGGTAGTCACTCACTTCACAATCCTCGTCCGCACATGTCCTGAAGTTGACCTCTCTCATAAGTGGAATGCTAATCGCACTCGCTCGAGTGCACTTTTAAAAAGTACCCGCGCTCACACGTGCAAAATTGGTATACCTATGCTGTGTCAAATCCGTTAATTAAATAATAAAAATGGTTAGAATATCTACTGCTAAAAAAATTAGAAATTTTGATTGTTAGGTAGACCACACACATGAAAACCACATGAACCGTTAAGAAAATGATCAGGTGTTCAAATTCTTTCTCCATGTTTGGATTACCTGATGATATATTTTCATGATTTTCGATACATGAAATCTCCACGGCGAGGATTTTCTGATGATTTGATCCAATCTTTCACACGTGTCACTCGTGTCGCCGTGTAATGCGAGCACGCTCTCAACTTGCATCAAGCAAGTGCAATTAGCATTTTTATTTTCTTTTTCTGTATTTTTTTCTAATCTTTTCCTTTCAACTTTAGAAAGCTAATGGGCCCGTAACCTCATTAAGGAATGTTTTAATAGTCTGCAGGAGCACCTTTTGATTGTATCCATTGGGCCCTGCCATCACCATATATCTGATCTAAAATTCTGATCGGAGTCATTCATCTAACGAGAAACATAGCTGATGGTCCATGATGAATTTTTTTTTTACTGATCAGTTAATCCTAATCCTCCATTGAAACAGCTTCCTCATATGGAGGATTTGAATTTCTAGGCCATTTTCGTTTAACTGTCCATATCAGATCCAGGTTACACCATCAGATCATCCATTTAGTTAATGTCAACAGGCTACCCATATTGGATAAAGAATGAACGGTTCCGATCAAAATCATGGCGACATGTAAGGTGGAGATCCGAGGACTACTGATTCTATGACTCGAGATCTTTCCCGATATTGATTGCCCGGTTGGAGAGCAATCAAAGGGTATTCGATCGAGGATAAGTACAGTGTACTTGGGAATTCAGAAGGTCGAAGTGAGCCACATGGTTGAGTGATCCCGACCATTGGTCGATTATGCCACATCAATCTCCAAAATCGGTGGGTCCACCATTTATCCTTGTCCTTTCTCAGTTGAATATGGACCGTTGCTGTATTTCTCTTCTTAGCCGTCTACTTGCTGGCAAGACTGAAAGAATGACTAAGATTTCATTACGTGGATAGCTTCTCGCATTAGCCCATCCACGATAGTGAACAATAGATCAACGGCCTGGATCACTAAACAATGAGCCCTACATAGGGCTGTACATCAAGCCAAGTTGAGTCGAGGTGGGCCAAGCTCGGCTAGACTCGTCAATGCTATATTGGAGTTCGAACTCAACATTAAAGCTTGGCTTGTTTGCCAAAGCTTTCGAGTCGAGCTAGTGGTTCGAGTTGAGTTATCTCGAGTAGAGTCGAGTTTACCTAAGTAAGGTCAGGGAGAGAAAAAGAGGGAATGGGGACGAGTACTTGAGTCGAGTAGGATTTTTTAATAAAAACTTTTAAGTTTTAAATTTTTTTTTCCTTTTACTTAAATATTTTATATATATATTATTAAAATATATTACTTGAGCCGAGCTCGAGCTCAAGCTTCAAGTCGATTCAAGCTTGACCTCGAGCTCGAGCTTCGAGTGGAGTCGAGTTGAAATACATCATGGTCGAACTTAGCTTGAACTCAACTTAAACTTTAGTAAACAAGCTTGACTTGCCTTGAATCGGTTTTTCATGCGAGTCAATTCGAGCGGATTGGAACAGAGTCAAGCAAGCTTTTCGAGCTAACTTGACTCGTGTACAGCCCTTGCCCCACATGTAGAAACTGATCATCTGAGTATTTCTATTGAAATCCTCGTATCGAGGACCATGCGAGTATTTTACGTGAATACATTGAATGTTTGACCTGATTAGGGGCCCACCTTAGGAATACCGGACTGGTAAAAAGCGTACACGCAGGAATGCTAATCGCAGTATCCACACGTGGAAAAGGAGTCATACGTGTCAGGCGATTTTCATTGTGTGGATTCCCTTCATCCAAGATCATGGATTGGGCCATACATGTACACAGAACTTAGAACACGCTTTTTCTCTTTTGACCATTCATTTCTTTTGTACAAATGTGGTCCACGTGGTGATCAGATGGATATGATTTTTAAAACATGATGTTTACATCGTCGTGTCGCCAGATGAACGGATCTGATCTCGCACACGTGCACCCCGACTGCACGTGTGACACAGTGGAATGACTATCCTAGTGCATGCACGGCACGTCCCGTATCAACGACAGGGATCCACCGCATTGCTAGGGATCTGTGGGTCCCAACGGAGCATATCTGGAATGGATTAACACCACTCGTCACGATGAACGGACAACCCACCAAGATCGAACGGTCACTAACAATCTAGAACCTTCGTCTCGTGTCTGGTCTACTACATGCATAGCACGTCGAAGACCCCACGTAGAAAGTGATAAAAGAAGAAAAAGGTTAAAGACAGGTAGTCCTCGGGACTGACAAAGGATATCATAGTACGCCAGTTGGGCCACGTGGATCAATGGAAGATTCACTTCAGTAGTGAAGGCCCACTATAGATAACCCATGGAATGTCCTCTTTTCTTTAATTATGATCATAGCCGTTCGAAAATGGAAATTAAAGAAAACCGTTGAATTTTCTTGGATTTTATGGTATAGTAAATCAAACGGTTAGGATCTTTTTTTAAGGCTAAGTTTCTTCAAAGATGGCATATCAATGGTGAGTTTTACTATTTGAACGGTTTTGATCATCCACACGAGTGGTTCACCTAGCATTCTTATGTATTCATTTTAATAGACGTTGGGACCACAAAACCTGACCTGAAAAAGAAAAAGAAAGAACGAAATGATGCATGTTGATTCATGCAAAACACAAAAGAAGGACGAACGAGAGATGGGCCCACACAGAGGTCCGGCCCACCAGACCCGTTTATGTTTCTCCTTTCCCTTTTCCTTTTCTCTTCTTCTCTTCTCCTCCTTTAAAGCTGCCTTCTATCTCTCTCTCTCTCTCTCAACTTCCCCTTTAAAGCTGGCTTCTCTCCTACCAGACCCATCTCAAAGATGGGTCGGACCAGCCCACGACTGCCGAGCTTTTGCCTGAACCGGATCGTGACCCGAGTCCGAGTCCGCTCCCCTCCAGTCGAGCCCAAGCGCATCTCGAACGCCGTTAGAACGGACAGGGTCGCTGAATATCTGAGCAATGGTGATAAACCATCCAACGATGGGGTGAAGCCAGGGGCCATACACGGTAGAAGGATCATGATCGTTGTTGATTCGGGCCCACAAGCCAAGGGTGCATTGCAGTGGGCCCTATCTCACACCGTTCAAAACCAAGACACTATAGTTCTACTCTATGTGACCAAGCCTTTTAAACAAGGTGTGATTTTTACTCTCTTTTTTATATATATTTATGTTAATTTGCTGATGATTATCTAGATCAGGACCGTCCATCTGTTGAACAGCTGTTGGAGGATCACAATTGGGTGGTTAGAAAAATGTCGGACCGGTGGGAAAATTTTCTATAATCAACGGCTAGGATTGTGTTGTAGGTGTGAGGTTCAGTGAGTGGTCTATCCATGGTAGGGTTGAATAGATGAACGGTCTGGATCATGTGATGATATTAGTATTAAATGTAGATTAGATTGAGATTATTGTTTTAGTTTACAGCTGAAGAGAGCATGAAGGGGATGAATGCAAGAGGTTATGAGCTTCTTTCTGCTATGAAGAGTATGTGTCAGATGAAAAAACCTGAGGTATGTTATTATCATCATTATCTTATTCAAAAAGCACCAATCAACCCCATGTGCCTCGTCTCACGTTGATCCAGGCCGTTTATCTAGTAAGTCCCACCGTGGATGGATCACGTGGCGAAATTCAAGTAGATCGGACGTTTCTGCCGTCTATACAATGAACGGTTGGGATCATTGGTCCACATTTCAGCACTTGTATATGGATAGAAAGAATGATTGATAGATGGGATTTTTCTCAAGTGGGTCACCAATGGGAGAGCAACCACTGGGTGCATTGCGAGGAAAAACTGGAGAGAACATCATTAGAAAGGTTTTAGTAGGTCAGGGTATTTCCACCCTAGGATTGCATCCTTAGATAGATCTGAACCATTCATATTCTTCATACCAGCAAGTAGAAGCTACCTTATAATCATGCTTCATTTATGATTAATCGTGTCATTTGAATCTTGTATTTGAATATGAGCCATTAAAGTTCATTTTCATATACAGTCACGCGTTCAACAAATGTTTCTTCTCATGGCCTGGATAGAACAGTATCCCGAACATGAACGGTTCAGATCATCATTTAAAACGCAATCTACGGATGAAAATCATGCACCCTACAATGCTCTGGTACGGGGCCCACCTACTGTAGCAAAACCCATGCAATAAGGCTAGCAGGGCCGGCAAGGACTCGGATTGGGTACTATCCCCACCTGTCCCTAGCTAGGAACCGACAGAGCCTCTGAGGGGCCACTGTGATGTATGGATTTCATCCATACCGTCCATCCATTTTTTCATGCCATTTTATAGTATAAGACCAAAAATGAGACATTTCCAACTCTTAAGTGGACCACAAAGTACGGATTAAAAATATACAATTGAAAACTTTTTGGGGGCGACAGAAGTTTTGGATCAAGATGATATTTGTATTATCCCTCCATCTAGGTCTATGTGACCTTATGAACAGGTTGGATGGCAATTAACCATCACGGTGGGTCCTATCAATGTTTCAACGTGGCTGCCATTATCACCGCTGCTTCTTGTGGTGTGGTCCAATTGAACGTTGGAACTACCTTTACCTAATTTTTGGGCTAGTAAAGTAAAATGATATGTTGAAATGAATGGACGGTGTGGATCAAACCCATACATCACAGTGGCCCCTCAGAGTCCCTGTCGTTCCTAGAAAGGGTAGTACCCAATCCGCGTTCGGCTGGCAATGAACGCAGCTGGACCCAACCACTTCTTAGATGGGCATGAGCCACGTTTAATGGGTCATAATTACATTTGGGCCAGAAAATGCGACCCTTTAGATAATGGGCCCTGTCAGTCTGACCCACCCAATGTGGGCCCACTTGCTTATATATGGGCTCGGGTTTAGATTCGTGGCCCATTTAATTAAAGGGTCAGGATCGAGATTTATTTTTGGACCCGCTAAGAAATGGTCGGGCCCAGATTCACACCTATTTATCAGATCCAAATCGTGAATTTATTAAGATTTTCCATGGATGGGCCGCAATCCGGAACTGGTAATTAGGGCTTTCAATGGGCCGGGCTGGGCCATCAGTCATTAAAATATCCGAATTCGAGGCAAGGCGAGTCTAAAATTAAAGCCCATCAGCTTATCACGATCTCAGCCCACCTGGCCAGGCCCATTTAAGGTTTCAAGGTACTTGATGAACGGCTCAAATCGGCTCGGGCAGTTTATAATTATTAAGGGCCCGGTTCGGGTCTGTTTCGTTTGGTATGTAACCGATCCCGGCCCATTAACAGCCCCATTGGCAATGGTAGGATGGTTCTACTCTTCTCCATCAAATTTCGGCCGTTTATCCGACTCCTTTCTAACCATCTATTCTGATAACAAAAAGTCATCCAATCGGTGGATAGGATCAGCTATCTAGTGTCATTTTTGGTTTGCAGCCCATCCATGGTATGTAAAAATAAATGAACGGTCCCAGCTTCCATACACGTCCATTGCATGTACGGAGAAAAGGTGCACCGTATATAATTAAATACACGCGGTAGCACCGGATACAATTCCCTATAAATTATAATGGTGCCACTGCTTGCATCGGGACATTTGGAAGATCCAATCAATCTATCTGGACCGTTGAAAAGGTTCGATCGTCTAATAAGAGTGATTCTTTACAAGATGGCTCAAATTGTCAATCCCAACCGTTCATATTGTACGCTATCAATCCAATAGATTGAACCGTCCAATCAGCAAGATTTTGACATAATAAGGAATCACACGTGGACCTGTCAAAATGGACGGTCCAGATCGATCATCAGACATTCCAAATTTCCTAATGCAACTAGCAGCAATCATAATTGGATCTTTTATCTAATCAGAAATTAATCTGAAAGGTGCAAGTTGAGGTTGCATTGGTGGGAGGCAAGGAGAAGGGGCCCACCATAGTAGAAGAGGCAAAAAAGCAAAGGATCTCTCTTCTCGTACTGGGCCAGAGGAAGAGATCGACGACGTGGAGGCTTCTGATGACGTGGGCCGGCAATCGAATAGGAGGCGGCGGGGTCGTTGAATACTGCATCAGCAACGCAGATTGCATGACACTGGCAGTGAGAAGGAAGAGTAGAAAAGTGGGAGGGTATTTGATTACCACAAAGCGTCATAAGGATTTTTGGCTGTTGGCTTGATGATGGTGGGCCATGATTTTCTAACTCGGTTGAGTTGACTCGGTCGAGTCAGATCCATTTTGGTGTCATGAGTCGGAATTGAAAATATGAGTTGACTCAGGAGAAGAGGCGAGTCGGTCCGAGTGGGCGAGTCTTCTATTCATGGGTGGGGTGGGCCATGGAAGGTGTGTGATAATAGCGGTTGGATGATGTGGGTGTTGGTGTGTGTTTGTAAATAAAAAAAGATGTGAAAAGGTTCAAAAGAATATTTAAGGGTGGATGGAAAGTGTGGATTGTAATTATTTGGAATGGTTGGTGGGGCCCACTTTTGTCTTTTTTTTTTTTTTTTAATTTTTTTTTTTTGGTGGGTCTTTGGATGCTTGATGGTATAACAAATTGCATTTGGGTTTGATGAGATTGGTGGGGCCCACTGCACATGAGTAAAGGGTCTCTTGATGATGATGGAATGTCGGTGGCATCAAATCGTTGTTTCCTTGGTCTTAGGGAGGAACTGTTTTTTAAGTGTACTCTCTCGGACGCTTGAGATGGAGGGAGGGCTTTGCAGCAAGTATGCAACAATGAATAATGTGTGTGCGATCTGAGCCATTCATCTTGATGGGTACATTATGTGGGATCCGGTAGGGAAAAGAAAAAGGTCGGTCTACTAATCCGGTAGGCGTATGAGTACGTTGAATATGGACCGTTCAAAATTTTTTGTCTAACCGTACGTTTTTCTTATATAAGTGGGGTCCACTGAATGAGTTGACCAGTACGATCACTCCACCTGATGAATGCTAAAGTAGCACGTTTTCCTGAGTATGCATAGCGATGTCAGGCCATGAGTCCATATGAACGGGGCCCAAGTTTCAGTCATCCAGAAAATTGATCTGATGGGACCCACTGTGGATAGACGATGCCGGAAGATCTCCCTGATTTTAGCATCTTATCTTATAAGATTTGTCCTGAAAATTGCATGTGGATTACCTATTGCATGATTTTCTTAAACAGTCTTGTCATTGTCACCGGAAGAATGGGCAGAGCAAAAAGATAATTTCAGGTCGCGACCGTATACACTTTACCAGTTTGGACAATGGCAGATACAACTAAAAGCAGAGGTGTACACGAGTTGAACCGAGTCGAGCTGTGCTTGGCCACTAGCTTACCCCAACTCGAACTTGGATCGGTCCTGAGTCTGACTGGATAGCTCGGCTCGATTCGGTCAGCAGCTAGGGCCAGTTTGAATTGAGTTCGAGCCTATGCAACATTTTCACAATTAATTTTTTATTGTATATAAAACAACAACAGCTGTTTATAGGTATTTTATCAACACCTTGTAGGCAACATCAAAATCAAGAAAAAAAGGGTATTTGTTTCATATACATACCTTCCTTGCCACCAGTTGAACACTTGGTGAGCAACATCAATATCAAAGTAACTGAGTCACCGAACTAGTTTGATTTGAGTTCAATTCGAGTTGGGGTTCAATCCAAGTCAAGTCGAGCTCGGCCAAGCTCGAACTCAGTTCGAAATTTTTTCGAGCTCAAAAAATCAGCTTGACTCGACTCAAACTCAGTTTCGAACTGAGTCGAATCGAGCTTTTCCGAGTCGAGTCGAGAGAGTTAATTGAGCTAACTCGATTCGTGTACAGCCCTTCTAAAAGGTTCGACCTCTGGCCCCAGATCGAGTTGGAGATGAGGTCGAGCTCAATCAACTCGTCAGTAGGTCAGAAGACCCACTGATCAGCCCTGTGTGAAAAGGAACTCGACTGTTGTTTGCCAAAGGAGTTAAGTCGACATAACCCTAGGTCGGCACAAGCCTTATTCTGCTAGTTCTGACCTGATCCCAACGATGTCTACCTAGGATCCTAGCCGAGGATCTAGGGAATTGACCGCAATACGGGTCTGCTCGAGATCCTAGGCAAGATTCTCGGGAGATCCTCGCGACGTGTACGGGATCCGAATCCTACTACAACATACCTGTAACGCTCCGGTTTTCAGAACTCGAGTATACAACTCGCTTCCCAAGAACCCGGGAGTTAACAGATTATTAAGCGGCAATCAATATAAGATCAAAGTGCAAATAGCGGAAATCAAACGTACTATAAGCCATAACCAAAATAAGAACAATATTCTAGCCACTCAGCTGGGGGCCCAAATACAAAACCTTAAGTCTTAATCTATCATACATCACGTATGTAAATCGATAGTTGGTGGTCTGACAGCTAGCGAAACAATACCCCAATAACTCGGGGGCATGTGCTACAGCATTCAGAAACATCCACCCGTCATCGTAAATATGTTATGTGTGCATGATTAGTCAAACCATTATTAGTCCAATTGCAAACAGTCGGTTTAATAGAACTCAAGGTCACTACAAAGGGCTCGTCGCCCAGCGTAGGACGACGACTCGGACATAGTGTCCCATGACCACCATCCCCGGCCCATGAGTCTACCGCCTTAGGGTGTGGGTAGAACCCATCAACACGTGGCCAATCAACTATCAGTGTATATGGGACTACCATCGTTTGCTGAGTAGGATTGAATTGTTGAAAATATTAAATACATCGATTAAAGTGAGTCGGTATGTATGATACAAATGCGAATAAACATCGGCGACAAAATGCGGAGAGGTTCATTCCATAGTCAAGTAGGCGGAATCACTCCATAGATGGTAAACCCCATAAATCAAACTGCCACTAACCATAATCTCCATGTTATGAGAGTATGGCATGAAAGTTCAGACATAATATGAGAGTATGGCATGAAAGTTCAATTCATGAGAGTATGACATGAAAGTTCAGACATAATTCAATAGTCAAGGTAAAACTTATGTACACATATAATGCAAGAGTCATGTAACCATAACTTATCAGTTCTAAGGCATGTACTCAAGGAAGCTAAACATGTAATTCATGTGTCTGAGTAACTAGTCAAGTAGCTTAGACAATGCTAACTAGGGTTGAAAGTCGGGCGGGTTGGTGCTCAACCCTAACCAACCCAAGGTTCCTATACCTCAACCCAACCTCGGGTTGGGAATTCTCAACCTAAGCCCAACCCAAGCAGGCTCGGTCGGGTTGGTCGGGTGTATACATGCTAATATTTTCATTATTACATTATTTAATTATATTTCAATATAGGACTTATTTTTCGTATCTATGATTTTATTAATTATATATGTGATTATTCATCATAAAGAACTTCATTTTTTTCTTTAAAAACACAAGCTAAAATATAGGACAACTACTCTTTTTAAAAATCATGTAGCATAGCACCCAATCTATTAGGGTGAGAGAAATCCGGCATATTTTGTTAGCTTGAGTCCTTGGAAAGACGTGGACAAATGAGACCCGACATCACTAGTGTGCCTTCGACACAAATGATCCACACTCATTTATAATTTATAAGTAACTTATATATTGATCGGGTTCGGGTTAGGTCGGGCAACTTCAGACCTCAACCCAAGCCCAACCCAAGTTTTATCGAGTTTGTGATTGTGTATGTAAGGCCCACCCCCACAGTGCATGATATTGTCCGCTTTGCCGAAGCTCACGGCTTTAAAACGCGTCATATCTGTTAAGGGAGGAACCCAACATATAACCACTACAACTCCAAACAACTCTTCCGATGTGGGACAAGTTACGCTACAGTCAATTGCAACAGTAGCTCACCCGACACAGTAGCCTGTCTGCCACACAGTAGCCTGCCAGCCACACCTGGGGGCCCGCCCACATATGTGCCCGCCCACATGAAACAGTGACCGGGGCGTCACAGTGTAGCCCAAGCTTGAGATCGGACCCGATATAGCTTGAGATCGGACCCGATATATCCTGCCCGAGCCCAACCCAATGTTGGGTCAGTCACGGGTCGGTCGAGTTGAACCCACCCAACTTTCAGCCCTAATTCTAACACACACACTCAAGAAAACAAATCAAATATTTTAAGCCATCTAAGACATGTGTTAAGTTAAACTAACCAAGTGTTCTAATCAATTCTAAGACATGAGTTTAAGTAAATTAACCAAGTATCTTAATCAATTCTAAGGCATGAATCCAAGTAAGCTAACCAAAGATCGACTCGCCTATAAGACATATGTTCAAGCAAACTACCCGAATGATTAGCCATTTCTGGGCCATCATTCGTAGTTATAGTAAAAACTATCCCTAGCCTAGTTTAGAGATGGAAAGCTCAAGGGGAAAAGTCATCACCTGAAGGGTTGTAGTCCTGTCCTTGATCCGAATTCCGGTGTGTATCTTGCGGCCCAAAGTCACACAAGCGATTCCCTAGGGTCATTCCTGAGGTGGCAACTTATATTAGATGAGTTTTAAAACATCCAAGTCATTGAAATGAATGGGATTTGTATGGACCTGATAAACAAGGGAACTTAGGCCTGCTTTAGGGTGAACAGGCCCACCCAATTTTTGTCCCAACTAATGGCCTAAATTGTGCCTGAAGTTTGCCCTTAGCTAAGGCCCGAATTGGGCCTAGTTTGGCCCAACAGTTGTTGTCCATTTGTGGTCCAGAAAATGGGTTAGATTGGGCCCAGTTTGGTCCAGCTGTTGTCCCCTAATGATGGCCCAAAGACTGGGCTGGGCTAGGCTGGACCCATTTTGACCCAACCGTGCTGTCCCAATTACGGTCCAAAGGGAGCCCACAGCCCAGCTTGGTGAGGCCCATTGTGATTCGTGACGTGGCCCATTAAGGTCTAGGACGTGGCCCACTTGAACCATGCGGGGTGCGGCCCATCTGAGCGTGCATTTGGTGAGGCTCACCGTGATGTGTGGCGTGACTGAACCCAGGCCCACCGCGTATTAGCCTAATCTAGGCCTGGACTCGGGCTGATTTCGGCCCATTTTTGGGAGTGATTGGCCCAAATCCAGGGCTGATTTCATCCCATCACACGGCCCTGTCTAGTGGTCTACCTCGGCCCAGATTTGCGGCCCAAACCCAAGGTTGTATTTGGCCCACTTCTGTGCTGGTTTCAGCCTAGATATTGGCCCAATCTATGGCCCGAACAATGGCAATTCCTTGGCCCAACCCACGCCTCAAATCAGGGGCTGCATTGGCCCACTTCGGTTCAACTGAAGGGCTGGTTCCAGCTCAGGTAACGGCCCAACTGAAGGACCGTTTTCAGGTCATATTAAAGGCCCGGTTGAGGTCTGTCTTCAGCTCGTTGCACGGCCCAACTGGGTCCTGCTTCAACTGGATTCAAGGCCCAGCCGAGGCCTGACTTCAGTGTTTTGCATGGCCTGATGAAGGCCTGTTTTCGGCCTAACTAAGGAGCATTTTCAGCCCACCCTTCTGGACTGATTTCAGTCCAGAACGTGGGCTGGTTTCGACCCACTATTCGTACCAGTAGGAGGCTGGTTTCATGGCCCAGCTAGAGGCCATTTTCGGCCCATATCTCAGCCCTTTTCATGGCCTGGTTTCGGCAATGATCCCAGCTGCAGTAGCTATGGCTGGATGAAGATGGAAAGATAAGGAGGTGGGGCATTACCTTGGCTTGACTCGAACGTGGCCTGAGTTCTGCGAACTCTGTCGAGCTCGATTCGGAGCGTAGCAACACCCGCACCCGCCCTCACTTCTCTCTCTTTCTCTAATCGTGGTGCTACAGGCCCGTGCTGACCCAACTCGGTCTGATCTGAGCGGGTTGAGTTGGTGTAGTGTGGCACCGAGTCCACCCACTCACCAGATCCTCCCTTCAGACCTCTCTCTCCTTCTCTCCCTTTCTTAGATCTGGTGTGAATCCCGAGGGCAACAGTGGCCCTTTTATAGACATGGGAGAGAGACGTCCAACGGTTGGGAAGAAAACGCCGTTTGTAATTCATGGGTTAACGGAGAACTCTGGGGATGGATTTTCGATGCCATAGCCCACCAGAAAAGCATATTTTTAGCCCTGGTGGGGCCCATCTCGTGATCATGGGTCGAATGGGTTAACGGAGAAGATGAAGTGGCCAGCAATGACAAATCACTATCCAGGGTATTTCAACATGATCTGATCCGTTTGAGCGGACCAGATGGGGCTGCTGATCACTGCGGGGCCCACTTTTTAGGCCTTTTATGTGCATTTCAGTTGATCTCACGAGATACTCCACATCTCTCCACCTTCTCGTGAGATAAGATGTTTCCCTGAGAGAGTCGTTGCTACCCTACAGAGAGCGATGGAGATCTCTCCATGTGGCTCGGTGGAGGGTCTGGATTATGCTAGACGGATTTCCTGAAATGGAAATTCTCCAGCAACCTTTTCTTTTGGCGAGAGGTTGCCTGCCCTTTTTTGGTGCTGGAAGAATGGCATGGATCTACGTGCGAGGGACAACTGATATGGAGGGAGCGAAGTCGATGCGGATCGCGCCCACATGGATGCCTCTGAAATCTCCCGTTTTAAGAAAATGCTTTCACTCGTTCCCGGCTGTTCACTGCTCATGCACATGCATGCTTACATGGGATGATTCAGTCAACGTGGACCTGGTCGTCCGTGTCCTTCTCACCCAATGGACGGTTCAGATCTTTCGGACGGTCGCCCGAAGTGGGCCATGACTCAATTAAAACGGACGTTGTCCGTTCAACGCATTTGACGAAGAAAACAGAGAGGTTTTCCCTCTCTTTTGAAACTTCATGGGTCAATGCTGGTCAAACCAACTTCCCTGTTCCGTATACTTCGTGCATGGTGTATTCAGTGCACTCGCACTTTGTGTGGGGTCCATCGTGATGTTTGTGACTAATCCACACCATCCATTCATCTTAAAAGGTCTAATTTAGGGCCTCTGACAAAAAACCAGGCCGATTCAAGGCTCAGGTGGGCCCCACGATTTGATTCAGGCTACATTTGTGGATTTGCCTCGATCTAATGGTCAGATTACAGCTAGACTTATCATCAATGGTACAAAGTGTCTACGGGACTATCTAACTAGAATTTAAGGGCTGGGTTACGGATCAGATGGCCTGATATACACATTTATAATGTTAAATACCCCCTTTACAATATTTTTAATATCATATTATTATTATTATTATTATTATTATTATTATTATTATTATCTCTCTCTAAGTTGTTAACATGAGTCCCGTCTTAATCAGCATCATCTATTCACTTACTCAGCCCCTATAGGGCTTTGATCAAAAGGATTAAATCATTTCAATTGTAAGTGGCCGTACTTAGAAATCTCATGGCCAACTAATGATTCTTACTAATCCGATGGTCGGATTTTTTCTAGATTTGATCATCACCGATCAAAAGGGTTTTAAAGGCCCAAGGGCTATCCACACTGTGATTATTAGTGGGATTTAAGGTTTGTAAATATCAGTTGTGTTTACTCCAACTCAATCTTAAAGCCGGTGAACAATGGACTTGGCAATTTGAGTCGCACTGATGTAATTTTCTAAGATCCATACTATCTAGGAGGCTCCATGGGTTTAAATAGTAGGCGGCCCGAGAGATCGTAGATGATTGGATGGTTTGGTTTGTCTCAAAATTGTTTATCAATGGTCCTAGTAGTCCTAAGAACTATCTAGATGGACTTAAATGCTTGATCCAATACCTAGATTGTTTGGTTAGTGTGTTCACGTAGCGGATCACTGTGCAGGATGTTGTGGACTCAATGATCAATAGATCTTATGAATCAAGAACCGAATTTATAGATGTACGGTTGATAAGACGATCCATGACCTAATGTTGAAAGTGGGTCGTCCACCCTTCCTAACAAGGTGTCATACTAAGTCTTGTCGAGATTGAGTCGTTATAAGTAGAACTTTGTGTATAAATTTTAAAATTTTGATGCAATGATGATTTGACTGTCTTATTTGATAACCCATGATCAGACGGCCTGGGCTATGGATGAAAATCACTCCAAACAATCGAGTACGTGTTAAAATAAAGGTGAACGTTCTTTTTAGTTAGGTTTGTGTTTATACTAATCTATGTCTTAGTGGCAACTCCCGAGTACTGAAAGTACGGGGCGTTACAACACCCCTACTAAACAGGGAGATCTCCTCTACACCATCGCATCCCCTTACCTATAAATAAGAGTCCCTCCAATGGTGAAAGGGACGCATACTTTCTAGCCTAAAACCCTATTTACGAGCATACCTAGATTCCCTGTCTGACTTAGGCATTGGAGGGTCCCATGTACTAGTCAGGGTCTTCTTTGTTCGTTCCTTGTGCAAGTACACGAAGGTCCAGGGAAGGCTCACCAGATTTCTACATCAACAATTTGGCGTCATCTGTGGGAATGTCGTCGAAAGTCGTTCTCATAATCTAACAAGGTTCAACAATGGCAAAAGGGAGAAAGAAAGCCCAAGCCTCCGCAGCTACGCCCAACCTTGCGTCGCCAAAGTAGTCTACTGATCGCCAGGATTCATCTTCCCAACTTCAAGTTAACTCTGCGCTAGCAGGACCGACGCAGTGATCCCGAATCGGGGATGACGTCTCATCTCTCTCGAACAGCAAGTTGAATCACTGACTAACAATATCAAATCGATGAGACGACTTCTAGAACAGCAGAACCCTCCCCTCGTCTATGGGGTGGGGGAAGCAGCAGCTCGAGCAATTACATAAATCCAAGAGCCATCTGAAGCACCCGCCAACTCCACAAGAAGTAGGCAAATCAAAATTTCAACACCGGTGCCCTCCCATGTCTCGGGAATTGTTACATTGACTGCCTTCGACCTATGCCATGAGATAGAGAAGAAGAAGTGCGACAAAGTTCCCGAAACTGTGGTCGAGGCAATGGCCAAAAGTGAAGATACTTGGGAAGCTAAGCTCAACGAACTACGGGGCCAGATTAACGGCATACGACAGGCTTACTGCACACATGCTTCGACCTCAATGGAAGTAATACTGGAAGAAACCAAGCCACCATTCATCGCCGACTTATGCATGCCCAACTTTCACCGAGGTTCCGAATGCCCCAGATCGCCCTGTACTCCAGAACCATTGACACAGCCGAGCACTTAGAATCTTTTAGAGCTTGGATGGAACTCCACGGCACTTCAACCACTATCATGTGATAATCATTTTCCCTGACCTTAACATGAGCAGCTCGAAAGTGGTTCCGGCAATTGAAGCCACAGTCGATCAGCTTATTCACTCAGTTTAGCAAAGCGTTCATTACCAACTTCATCGGAGGAAAGGAGAGGCTCAAGTCAGCCACTAACCTCCTTACTGTTATCCAGAAAGAAGATGAACTATTAAAAGACTACATCAAACGCTTCAACCTAGAGATGATGCAAGTGGAAGGACACTCGGAAGAAATCGTCTTGGCTGTGATGATGGGAGGTCTAAGAGAAGGGGGTTCCTTTTCTCGTTCGGTAAAAATCTTCCAACAACATTGGCCAACCTCCTTAATCGAGCCTAGAAATACTCTAACGTCGAAGAGCTTTTTAGCTCGTGAAAGGCTGATTGGAACAAGGGGGCGAAGCCAGGAAAAAATGACCTAAGGAGGAACAAACCTTGACTAATAGCAACAAAAGATGAAAGGGCGACGAGCCGGCCAGAGGCCAGCGCCTGAACAAGCGACCTGAGAATAGGTTCAACTCGTACACCCCTCTCAATATGACACCCGAACAGGTCCTCATGAAAGTTCAGGACAAATGGATCCTCAAGTGGCCGAACAAGATGAAATCTGACGTCGACAAGCGGGACAAGCGGAAGTACTGCTACTTCCACCGCGACCACAACCATTCAACCTACGACCTCTTCGATTTAAAAGAGGAGAACGAGGCCCTCATCCGCAATGGGCAATTGCGAGATTATGTCAATAGGAGGGAAGTGTGAGCATATCCAAAAAACGAACGACCCATCAATAATGATGGGCTACTGAAGGAGACTTGAACCGAGCTCATAGAGCTCACGCCCGAAATATCAGTCACTACAGTTTGGAACATCAAATCCATGTCACCAGCAGGCTTCCAAAGGAACAAAAAGTAGCGTCCTGTGATCTGACTTTCACAGAGGAGGACGCTCGAGGTGTCCATCATCCCCATGATGACGCACTAGTGGTGACTATGACCATCGCCAACCGCAAGGTGTTCCGGATATTTGTGGACACCGGCAGCTCGGCTGACATCCTCTTTACCGAAGCCTTTTAAAAAATGGAGGTTATAAGGTCTTGACTCTGAAGGGTTAAGACCCCCTGCTCGGATTCGCAAGGGATAAAGTCACCTCCGAAGGATCTATTAAGCTCCCAATCACAGCGGGAGAAGGACAGAACCAAATAATGACTATGATTGACTTCCTTATGGTCGATTGTCCCTCAGTCTATAACGTCATCCTTGGACGACCTTCTCACAACACTCTACAGGCATTAGTATCGACATACCACCTCACGATGAAATTCTCGACCGAGCACGGTACTAGGCTAGTCAAAGGAGATCAGCAAGAGACTCAACAATGCTATACCATGGCACTAAGAACACTACATCAAGCGATGGACAATCACCTCCCTCAATCCCTGGGAAGACTCAGTCGAAAGAGGATGCCCGAGGGAAGACCTCGTGGCCATCTTGCTTGATGAGTCTAACCCAACCCACACAGTATAGGTTGGCTCATCGTTGACTCCAGCACTGCGGGATGAAATGATGAATCTCCTCCAACGACATGTCGACGTGTTTGCCTGGTCTCATCGGGACATGCCTGACATCAGCTCGAAAATAATGGTTCACAAATTAAACGTTAACCCCGATTACCAACCAGTCAAGCAGAAACGGAGAGCGTTTGAGCCCGAGCGATATGCCATCATTAGAGAAGACATCGGAAAACTCCTTAAGCAGGTTTCATCGAAGAAATCTACTATCCAGACTGGATAGCTAACATCGTTTTGGTGAAAAAATTCAATGGAAAGTGGCGGGTCTGTGTTGATTACACTGACCTGAACAAAGCCTACCCCAAGGATAGCTTCCCCCCCCCCCACAGATTGACTAGCTTGTTGACAACACGGTCGGGCACAAACTCCTAAGTTTCATGGATGCCTACTCGAGCTACAACTAAATTGCTATGCACCCCTTGTAACGTCTTGAAAAATTTCATATAAAGACCCGAGTACCACCTAAGGCAGAAATCGCTCAGGATCAAATCCTTTATGAATTAGACAAAGTTAACTAAGTGCTATACTGGATCAACTACGAAATCGCTTGATCCACTTTAAATACGATTTGCAAGACCCAAAACTTGTAGATTCATTGACGCTAGGTTACCCTGAAAGCTAGGATCAATCTCATTATCCAGTTGCTCTCGGGAGTATATTGAAACTCCGTATCGGATTGGACTGCACATCGAAAGTCCAAATAATACGAAGTTATAGAATTAGGACCGCCTTGCTAGGCTTGACAACCATCTCGGAAATCAAATCCAGATAGTGTCCCGGGGCTATTCGCTTGAGCCCGGAGTGAAGTGTGTGAGAAAATGTGATTTTCTTTAAAAATTAATTCTACTTTAAGTAATCTGAGACTTGTCGCTTGCGGGCCTGATATAAGCAATCAGACCGTTGGAATCTGACCCAAATACACCCTCAGATCAGGAGAAATTTCATACACATGTCCGTATACTTGTAACCCTGATCGAGTTTCGGTGACCGTTGAACTGAAACTGGTCCGCACGTGTGATCTGGGAACCCGACTGGAATGGAAACCTAACTCGACCTAGATCCAAGGTCTATGAGCTTAAGTCCTGACCTTTAGCTCAAGGGGGGGCTCCGAAAGTGCTCCGTTGAGATGGAACCGTCTCCCTTTGGACATAACCTATTTCCCTTTGGACATAACCTAAGTATACCTCGGCCCTGGGCCTATTTTGGGCAATTCTGGGCCTATATAAGGACCTTAAACCCTCTCTCATTCACTCCATACGAATTTGAGAAAACCCTAGGAGAGAAGAGAGTAAAGAGAGAGAAAGTGTGAGAGAAGTGGGAGGAGATTCTAGTTGTCCTATCCTACCATTCCACGTGCCTGATCATCACTACTGTATCGCTTTTCCGGCGATTCTGATTCTGTTTTCTGGTAAGAAAACCTAACTTTAATCAGTTCTAGAGATCCGACTAGTGTAAGTAATGAAATAGCTAACCTATTTCATGTCATAGGTTACCGTTCTACCGTTGATAAAGACTTGGTGCTTAAACTGAGTCCATCATTTCTACGGCATAAGGTGCGGACTATAGATGCTTAGGTTATGGTTTTCAATGCTTTCAATGTCAGATAATGATAGATTCATGATCTGGGTGTTATTTCACGTGCAAAATGCGGTGTTCGTTTTGCGATTCAGTTACGTATGCAAATTATGGCGTTTAGTGTATTCTATATATTTGTAGAAAATACCGTATACGTATAAAATATGGAAATGTGTTTGCCATGATTAATTACTGTGTGTATATGCTATATATATGTGTAATACTTACTCGGCGAAAGGATTCGCCCTAATTCATGTTTTGGCTAATATACGTTATGTATGTTAAATAAGTGTAGTCTAAGTGTTTGTGAAAATACTTGTATGAGTAAGTACTTAGATGATAGTGTTTTAGGTAGGTGTTGAGATAGGATTCTCAACTACCTTAGAGATGCATATGATTTCCTTCATGCAAGTTGTTTAGTTTAGTCGCTTACTTATGAAATGTATGTGTTTGTATTTCCTATTTATATTGTGCTTTATAACATGCTATTAACATATTCGAATTACTTTGTTAATTATGCTTTGACTACTATACATGCTTTCTGGTTAAAGATTGAATGTGATTGGGGCTATGTTATAGTCCAGGCAATCGGTAATAGGCTTGAAGTCGTGGCTGAGATTCATTTGCCACGTAGGACGTGTTTGACAAACTCGAGTTGTGTGTTGGTCGTCGGCAGTGGTTAGGCCACACGAAGTGCTTATGCACTTCATGTCGATCGATACGATGTGGGCTCGTGCTAGTCAAGCCTGTTAAGTAACCCGATGTGCCGATGTATGTTCACCATGTATGGACGCCACTGCTTGAACCTAAGGTACCAAACTCACTAGTGGAATCCCGTTAACCTTGGTACCTCGATCCGCTAAGACTCATGAGCCGGACATGGTGGTATGGGACACCGTGGTCGAGCTGTCGGCCTACGCTGGGGCGACGAGCCTCCCCGTAGTGACCAGTGAGTAACCCAGACTCGTGAGCCGAATACGGTGGTATGGGACACTGTATTCGAGCTGTCGGCCTACACTGATTGGTGACGAGCCCTTTGTAGTGACCTCGAGCATACTCTGATTTTACGTGGAGGCGACAACCCTTCCATAACATCTAGAGTATACACTAGGTCTGTACTGATTTAGCGACGAGCCCTTTGCAGCGACCTAGAACCGCATCATCGTATGAGATTTACTAGGACTGACGACCCTAGAATGGATCCTTGTTTGGGAATGATATAAGGGAGGTACCTTAGTTTCTCAATCCTGTTGTATGAAAAAGACTAATAAGAACTTGGTAATCATACGCATGCACTGCATTACGCGTGCGTTCAGGCGTTGCAGGTCAAGCACTGAGGCAGTGTTGTCACGCGTGAACGTGAGATGAAGTCGCTGAGGGAGCGTAGGCGAGGGCATGCATCATACATCCATACCATTTTTGCATTAACAACAGTACTTAGGAATGCGTGATTTACTACTTTATCATTACTGCTTGACTGAATTGATAACATGCTAACCTATGCTTTATTGTTCCACTGAGTTGATCACTCACTCCCACGTTACGGGACGGTGTTTTAAACACCAACTAGACTCTGTCTTGATTTCAGATAATGGCGTGACTCCTGAGGCGGAGCCTGATTACTACAACGATCAAGATGAGTACTCCTATATGCAGTTCTCCGATGGCTTCGCTTAGGCTATCCGGATTGACCGGGCTACAAGGATTATCAATCTAGTTGTATCATTTTAACATTTTGATTTTTGAGACTATGACATGTATATGGTGACTCAGTGATGTATTCATACTCTGGAGACCGATCGTGATTTTTGACTTATATATGTGTATTTATGTCTTTCAGTCTTCCGCTTGCGTTTTATAACTTGATCTGGAGTATGAATTACTGTTTTGGTATAATCTCACTCATGATTAATGCACTAACACAGGCAACATTGAATCATAAGCATATATGTTGCATAAGTGATGTTTTGGAACTCGGGAGTTGAGTTGCTACTCGACCCCCGATTTTCAGGGCGTTACACCCTACAACAAGAAGAAGATGACCTCTGTCACCAACAAGGGGCTCTACTGCTACAAGGTCATGCCCTTTGGGCTGAAGAACGTTAGGGCTACATACCAATGACTCGTCAACAGGATGTTTACTCAACAGTTCAAACATTCAATGGAGGTCTACGTCGACAACATGCTTGTCAAAAGCATTAGAGCTGCAGACCACATCGTCGACCTCAAAGAGATGTTAACGATTCTATGGAAATACCAAATGAAATTAAACCTGAGCAAATGCGCCTTCGATGTCAGTTCGGGAAAATTCCTCGGATTCCTGGTTAGCCAGAGAGGGATATAAGCGAACCCCGACAAATCCAAGGCTCTCCTAGACATGAGCTCTCTCAAAATGATGAAAGAAATTAAATGCCTTACAGGGAGGATAGTTACCCTCAACCATTTTATCTCTCGTGCCACTGATAAATGTCTCCCCTTTTTCAAACAGTTAAAGGGAAGCAAAAGATAGAATGGACAGAGGAGTGCGAACTCACCTTTTAGCAGCTCAGGCGGTACTTGGGATAACGCCATTGCTCTCAAAGCCCGAGCAAGGGGAGCCATTACTACTATACTTGGCAGTTTCAACAACAGCAGTCAGCTAGGCCCTTATCCGAGAACAAGGGAAACAGCTGCTGGTGTATTATGTCAACAAAGCCCTAGTTCCCTCCAAGACCAAGTATCTAGACATCGAAAAGCTCGCCCTGCCCATAGTCATCTCATCCCGCCGCTTATAGCCTTACTTTCAAGCCCATACCATCATAGTTCTGATCAACCAACTCCTTCGCCAAGTACTCCATAAAACTGAAGTATTAGGGAGACTTATGAAATAGGTCGTCGAGCTCAGCGACTTCGACATCAAATATCAACCTCGAACTGCCATCAAAGGCCAATCAGTGGCTAACTTCATTGTTAAACTCGTACCCAAGAACGACCTCGAGACCAGCTCTGACATTCAGACTGAGCAGCCCAAAAATTGAATGGGCGAACCAAATCTACCGACATGGACACTACATGTTGACGGTTCATCCAATTCTAAAGGCAGAGGGGCCGGGATTGTCCTTGAGGCTTTTGATCATACTTGTACACAATCTGCCTTAAGATTTGAATTCCAAACATCAAACAACGTAGTAGAATACGAAGCGTTATTAGTCGGGCTCAGGCTGACAGTAGCCATGGGAGCCCAGCACTTGGAAGTCCACAGCGACTCACAGCTTGTCGTCAACCAAATAGTTAGCAAGTACTAGGACAAAGAAGATAGAATGAAGGCCTACTTGCAAAAGGCCTAAGAACTTATCAACAAATTCTCGAGGTGCAATATCAACCTGATCCCCATGTTAGAGAATTCCAAAGCGGACATGCTGGCAAAGCTGGCCACAACGGATAAAGACGACATCCCAAAATCGACCCCAATCAAGTTAGTAACTGAACTGAGCATCAGCAAACCCGATCCAGGTACAGTTCTCCCGATAGATTCAGAATTGACCTTGATGAGCCTAATAGTTGACTACCTCAAGGAAAGTAAGCTACCTAAAGATCGACCGGAGGCACGCAGACTCCGATCCAGGGCGGTTCGATACACCATGGTTGGGGATACCTCAAATGCCTTCGGCCTGATGAAGCTGAGTACATCCTAAGAAATATTCACGAAGGAATTTGCAGTAACCACTCCGGTAGCCGCGATCTCGCTCACAAAGTCATCCGGCAGGGATATTTTTGGCCAACCACGCGAGGCAGTACACTCAGGAAATGCGACAAATGCCAGTGATTTGCGGCCATACCTAATTAGTCGCCTGTGCACCTGACCCCATGACCGGACCATGGCCCTTCACATAATGGGGATCGACATCATTGGCCCTCTACTAACTGGCAAGGGTCAGCAAAATCATCAACAATCACCTTCGAACCAAGATCGAGAAGGCTAAAGGAGCCTGGGCAGAAGAGCTTCCCCACGTTCTCTGTGCATACCAGACTACTGCCTGGACAGCCACAAGAGAAACTCCATTTTCCCTGGCCTTCGACACTGAGGTTGTTGTACCAGTCGAGATTGGACTCCCAACTACTAGGATCTAATCCTACAATGAATGTCAGAACCCCGAATAGATGACACTAGACCTCGGCTGGTCGAAGAAAGAACGGAGCAAGCCCAACTCGAAGTTGCAGATCGACAACAACAGGTCACCTAGTTATACAATCTAGAGTGAAGACAAGAAGGTTCTGAGGACATAGAGGGACAATCCCTACCACATCCATGGAACGCTGAGCACCTGAAGGTCTACTACACATAGAAGCCGACTAGGCTTGGGGGAAAACCTACTTTCCTACTGTTTTGAATCTACAACTAGCAACCGACCAAGTCGGGACACCCATGTTTTTCTCAAAGTCTATAATAAAAATCCAGAAGTTGGGATATGCTTGCTTATCATCTATAATAGCTTAATCTACACGACCTAAATGAGGACTTCCTTTAGTGCAAGGGAGAAAAAGTCCTCACCAGTCATCCGACCCTTAAAGAAGAGGTCAGACCACTAACTAAGAAATATCGTCAAAACCATACAGTATACAAGGAGAGCTCGTACTTAAGTCTTGGCATGACTAAAAGGGGTCGATCTATAAATTAACGACAAAATGAAAAATTCACACACACGATCATCACCAAAAACTTTCTTTCATTCATATGAAAAAAGGAGTACAAAAGGAAGGAGGCTGCTTGGAAGTAAGGACCTCAACTCCTTGCCGAGGTAAAGTCTTCGGATGGGTCGACCTCAAAGCAGACAGGTCAAGTTCAGGATGCAACCCCCTAATGTCTTCCAAGCATTCGTCGTACCCGGCATTATAAAAGGCATCCCTCTCTTCCTCTCACTCTTTGGAGGCCTTCAATTCCTCAACGACTACCTCCTTAGCCTTTAGAATGGCTGCCTGAGCCTCCTTCATCTTTGCGTTATGGCTATGCAACAGCTCCCCCAGCTCGGACTTACACCGAGAACCCTTCTCCAGGGCCTCATTAAGAGGTACCTTCGCCACCTCCAGCTCGGTCTTCGCGGCCTTCGGCTTGGCCTTCGACCACTCTGCCTGAGCTAATAAAGCGGCATTCTTAGAGTGGAATTGCTCAAACTCGACGCTCTTCTGTAGCAAGGTCACCTCCGCCTCCTTGCACTTTGTCTTGATGCACAATACATCACGATGAGCATTCACGAGGGAAGGGGCAAACTGAAAACAAGCCCACAATTAGAATATACAAGAGTTATCAAGTATAAAAAGACAACTGTTGGAAGTAGGGGGAGAGGGGGCTAACCTTGTAGAAGAGAGTTGCCATATGGTCTGCAACATCTTCCGAAGTCATGTCCATCACCCGAGTAAACTCAACATCAGGCACGTATCGGGCAATCCAGAGCATGAGACTCTCTGTCGCAGTAATGGCTGACTATAGGGGGGCATGAGCTTCACCACCCCGACCCCTAGCTGAACTGCCCGGTTGAGGTGAGGAGGGCTAGACCTTATACATAGAGATCGCCGGTGTTTCAAGGGCTAAGCCTTGACCGTAGGGGCCACACCCGTAACGACCTTGGCACCTCCAGAAACCATGGTCCAGTCTGAAGGAGTGGCAGCAACGACAATGGCAGAGTCAACGGCTGTCTTCTTCCTCGAGACCTGCCTCTGTTTCTTCTCGGTGAGCTCGGCCGTAGAGGGTGCCTTTCGTTTGGGCCGATTCTTCTTGGGCATCTCTACATGACAAAGGTGGTGATCAGTAAGCGCATAAGGGCGAAAAGTATCTCCAACTAATTTTTAAAAATATGTACCTGTCAAGAATAAATCGAGACCTGATTTTAGTAGTAGTTAGGGCGTGATCAGGCACCTCCAAGATCTCAACTCGACGTCCACCGACCTCGCTTCAGCAATCTGAGCTTGGTCTCCGTGCTCACTCCAGCAGAGTATTTGAGCAGAACTGCCATGGACAACACAGTTAGAAACGAAGAAAACAAAATAAACTAAGGAAAAACAATTTGGATATACCAATCTAGTTTAGCGAAAGAGGTCGGAACCGTTCACAACACCAAGTGTAGGGTCACAATTTAATAATAATTTCGGTCAGACTGAAGTCGAATCCACATGGACTAATCTTGTGTGTATTCTGAAATTAACTAGAACTAGAACTAAAAGAAGATGTGAATCTAATTTTGAAGTAATTAAGAGAGTAATTGTGATTAAAGTAATTAAAACTTAAGAATTCAAAGGTGGGAACTAGGGTTTTCAAGGATCCACTTGTAGAGATCAGGGAGCCCTCTTACTTGATTCAAGTTACACGATTGGAATTGGAGTCATATCCTATCCAATTGGAAGATATACAATTAAGATCAATCTGAACTTTCCTTGACCTAATTCTCGATGGAGGAGAATTGTGATAATTGGAAGAGATTCCATTACCAAACCATGCCCATGGGACGATGGCTAACAACAGGATTTACCAATCCCACAATCTCAAAATCAGGAAAAGAAGATACTTAAAGCTATTACAGATCTACTGTAATTTGAGTCACAATAAACCATTAAGAACTGAAAGTATTCCTTTAAAATTAAAATTAGAATCAAAGAAGGTTCAACATAAACATGAATCAAAGTAAAAGAAACATCTCATCACGCTACAAGCTTCACCTCTTAGCCCTAACTAAGAGGTTTAGCCAACCATAGACATGATTGAACTAAAGTCTCTTAAGAAAAGCATAAAAACAAGATTAAAAGAAAAAAAAAAAAAAAAAAAAAAAAGAACTCTCGGACGGCGGCTCCACCCTTTTTCTCCACTCCTCAAACCTTAGAAGATGCCTAGAAACATCCTAGGGACACCTATTTATAGTTGTGCAATTCCAACTTTCACACTGAGTAGGAAAAATACGGAAACCGCCTCAAAAATATGGATCTTTGGCATGTGAATTCTTCATTCTTGGTCTCATAAGATCCATCCTTGGCTTTGGTGATTCTTGAGCGTTAAATCCATACTTTTAACATCCTTTTCAATCCAAGCTCTTAAATTCACTTGCAACACAAACATGATTAAAATAGAACATTAAATATTATCATGTTCGTAAAACCAAGTAATAAATGGGGGATAATATGTAATATTTGACCCTCAACATAATCCTCAAACAGCATTTTGTTAGTCCCGAGCAAAGTATGCGTGAAATAGCTCTCAATGCTTAATGTTTAATCCTCTTTAGGAAAACAATCTTTTGTTCACTCAAGTATGAATGAGTAGAAATGAGATATGAAAATGAGATTTTGAAAACCTAGAGCCGAGTCGTATAAGTAACCAATCAAGTAAATTCTTTGTCCATTAAATTAAAACATAGCTTGCATATCAAAATTTTCAATTTGCTAAGTGAAAATCAACTTACTTCTTGTACAAATACTATCAATTCATCATGTTAGCCATGCTCATCACTTCAAAACTGGTTTGAAATTCAAGTACTGATTCCGAACTTATCCCCTTCTCATTCTTTTTCCAATTTTTTATTTTATATCGACAGTCAATTTTTATTCTTTCTTTTTATTTTTGCATTCCTTTCCAGATTTTTTATTCTTTTCATTCTTTTTCATGACCTCTTTGTCGATCTCCTATTTTTTTAACTGGTTCTTTTCTTCTTTTAAGGTAAATAAAATTCTCCAGACTTGATTCTCACCATCTATCAATGATTCACATACTAACAATCGAAAATTCTATCATGTCTTACAGAAGACAAATTAAATGTGTCTTGTGATTTAGATTACATGATATTCAAACTACCTCTTAATCAATTGAGCACAAGAACTTAAGTGATAGATTACTTAGATGATCAAACTCCAGCAATCCAAAATTCGATCCCTATCTTATCATACTCAAAGCATTCTTAAGTACACAATTCATCGCTTCCCAAACCGACTTCAACTTGAAACATTGAAAATTTTTAAAAATTTTACTCAAAACTAAGAAACACTGATTAGTTTACCTAATCCCCCATCTCCAACATAAAAATCTACATCGTCCTCAATGTAAAAGAAATAAGCATGCAATGCAAAAGAGGCAACGAAAAGAAAATGGAAGTGATGGAAAGGTAATACCTGAAAAAGGAATTTTGAGGCTTTTCCAATGATCTCAGTGTGAAGATGGTTTAACACAAGAATTAAACCAACAGAAAGCAAACTATCCTAAATAGCGGAAAACAAACTACCCTAAACAGTAAAAAGCAAACTATCCTAAACAGTGGAAAGTAAATTATCCTAAACACAACATATATGAAAGCAATAAACCTAGTTATACATCCGTCAGACTAGGAGGTCAATCCTGGTAAACAGAATCAATCAGAGGTATGGACATGTCCTCTGAATCAATTTTCTCAACAAATGGCTTTAATTGATGTCCATTTACTTTAAAGTCATTGCCATTGTTTGGATTCCGAATCTCGACAGCCCCATGAGGATAGACATTAGTAATAGTGAATGGGCTGGTCTAACGAGATCGTGAAATGGCGATGAAGACCGCACTAGTTGAAGAAGGAATATGTCAATATGTCCTAGAGGGGGTGAATAGGACTTTTATAGGTTTTTATGTTTATTTAAAATCCTATCCCCTAATCCTAACCCTAAGCATATATTAGAATTACTCAAGAGTAACTCTACTGGCTTCCAAGCCCTGTAGAGGATCCATTCACAAACTATGAAAGATGATATAATATGCAAACTAGTTCATGATGGATGTGACTATGTGTGTAAGATTTTTTCTCAGATATTCAGATATGAAAATAGTAAAGTAAATCACACAAGCAGAAGAATAGCAATCTCAAACACAGTCATTTTTATAGTGGTTCGACTACTTGTCTACTCCGCTCCCGGTAACCGCACTCAACCCTCGAGTGTACTGGATTTCACTAAGGAGGTTTCACAATGGTTCACCTCAAACCTAAGGTTTTAAATTAGGTTCACCTTCAACCTTTACAACCTACACTGAGGCTGACTGTTTATGCTCTCACGAGCAAGGGTCAACACGACACACCCACTTTTAGGCACACTGGCCAAGGATCTTTCATAAGACCCTACCGGAGGTTTCTACACGGTTCACCTCAAACCCGAGGTTTCACAGTGGTTAACCTCAAACCTAAGGTTTTGACTGGTTCACCTTCAACCAGATGTTTATGCTCTCCACAGAGCAAGGGTCCACACAACGCACCCACCACGTACACTCCCGCCGGAGGCCTCCTTGAGGACTTCAAAGGGTAAGAACCACTTAAGACTCAATCCTACAAAGGAATGATCACAAGTGTCCTCTTGGACTCTAGATACTTACAAATAAGTTGATGAGTCCCGATAAGCACAATGCCGAAGATCTCCTCCTCCTTATTGACGAAGAGTTTTCTACTCCCTTGATCCGCAACACAAAATAATATACCAATACTCGGCTTCGGGTTGGGTCAAGGTCAAGATGGAATCTTACTCTCAAAATGTTTTCCTATCAGGAAGATAGAGTGATTCTAATCTTATGCATTCAAGACATCCCAGCTTAATGATTTGCCATTAAGGTAGTAGCTGGAGGATCCTTGAATGCGGAAGTTCATTCCCCAATCCACTATATTGAATATCAATGATGAGGATGGATTGGAGGATGAACTCCCTTGAGAGAAAGGGCTTTGGATATAAGATATAAGTTGAAACACACAAAAGCACTCTCTTCTTTCTCTACCAGTAATAAAGACGAGTCTCTCTTTAAATTGACAAAAGGTTCCAACGGATATAAAATGGTCACATTTATGACAGAGTTTGATATCATCGAGCAGTGTCGATATCATCGAGCATATACTCTCGATAACATTGACGGTCCGCTCGATAACACAAACTCAAATGTTATACGCTTTTAAAACCTTTTGCCAACTGGTCGATGGGATCGAAACAGGTGTCGATGAAATCGGATTTCGAACTCCGATCCAATCGAAACTGGGATCGATCTATTGACATTTGAAGCATGAGAGAGACTGACTTTGAAATATTTCAGGTTTTTAGGATATGATTGGGGGGTCAACCGATGTCATCGGAATTTGCATATCGATGATATCGAAGGCAGTGTCGATGCATTGATAAATCCCATAGATTTACCAGTAAGCTCGCTGGACAGTTTGTGTCCAGTCTCGATGCAATCGACTCGGCCTCGATATCATTGACATATGAATATCTATTTCTTCGAGTGGCCCCCAATCAAAGTTAAAAACAACCTGAAATATCTGCTGGAAGAAATGCGTGCCCACGTTCGATATCATCGATGGTCTTCCGATATTATCGATATTTGATTTAAGATCATATCGGGAAGAGCATCGATATATCGAAGGAATTTGAGCCTATTTTATCGAGCCACTTTCGATGGGCTCGAGATTTGAGTATCGATGATATCGATAGGTATATCGATACATCGATAATTTGTCCAGATATGTTTTGAGGTTGCTGAACATATTGGTCTTTTCGATGGTATCGATAAAGCATCAGGACTCGACAGCGCAGGTCGATCATATCGAAGGTGTTTCGATAAAATTGACAAGGCAAGAAAAACTTGGAGATTTTCTTGTTTTGAAAAAAAGTTTTCTCACCTTAAAACCCTATGATTTTCTAACTTGTTTTTAAGGGTTTTATTCACCTGGTGTTTTGGGACATGAGATGTGAGGCTTTAGATTTACCTGTGGCGAGCTTCACACATTCGGTTGAGGTAGACGCTTGAATTGATCTTCTATCAGGCTTTGTGGACAGTCTGACTCAACACTTCACGTAACTTGACAAACTAGGGCACTTTCAATCTCCCCCTTTGTCAATTACGTCACAAAATCCCTAAAACACCCTTTAGACAGACACACCCTAAATTGTGTGTACATGCTTTTACACAATTTTACAATTTCTAGCCCATGTACACAACCAGTAGCTGCTCCCCCTGACTTGTAAACTCCCCCTTGCTTGTTGCAGCTGCTCCCCCTAAACACCTACACAACCATTCAAGCAGATACACAATTTTCTGTTCAGGGTGTTTGCAAATGTTCTCCCCATTTTTATCAGTCATTGACAAAGATATATCAGGTGATATTAACTGAAGAGTGAATTACTTAGGAGAACCGACCAGGCAGAAGTAGATCAATTGATGTATAATAATTAATTCAGTTTAAGCAGACATCAATTTCAGAACCTATGGATGCATATTAGATAAAATAGAGCAGTAGTTAAAATATTCAGTAAAGACATCACATGCAATCCATAGCAGACATGATAAACCAAGGGATTGTAAATCATAATCATGGCAGTAAAAATCTGAATTATAGTCAGCCATTCAAATAAAACTACCAAGCCCATTTATGGGCACCCAATCATCAATCATTAGAAATTAGCTCAACCATGGGCATATAAAAAAAATATATATTCTCCTCATCCAAGGGCCATCATTCCAAGACAAATCCTGGTTTGGTAAACCACCGTGATTCTTCCAAGGACCGACAAGCATAAAAATAGACAGACCAAACACATCAGTAGATCATCATATACACGTTTAAGTACTTAGGAAGTGTATGTGATGAGTAAAATTAACGTCACGGGGCCGAGCTGGATGGTGTTGTCTCCTCTCAGTTCAGCAACCATCCTTTCCAAGGCTAAAAGTCGCTCATCATGCTTATCAAACTTATCTTCAATTCGTGTCATTTCTCGCATCGTTGTCCCGACCCGATCCTGATGTAATTAATGACGACGAGTCGATGCATATTCAGTTGTAGTCGGAACGGGTCTTGGCTCCTATGGTTCTCCTTCAGTAGGTGTTGCTCTTTATCCTGTCTCTGCGTCTTCATGTATCTCTTCCTCGGGTTGTCCTTCTGTATATAGATGAAACTTAAGATCCATCTTCGTATATTGACCTTGTTGAAATGTTGCATTGGACGTTCAAAATCATTTGTCATAAGTAGTTCAATTTGATCACACAGCACATGGATGATATGAGGAAAAGGTAGTTGAGTTGCTCTGAAGGTGAAAATGACACAGGCTAATGGTGGAGAATCAAAGTGGGCAAAACATAGCTTAATACCAGACGCGATGCTGTATAGAACCAAGACCATGAAGGAGGTAAGATCAGCTCGATTTGTCCCTCTGGGGTATACAGTTGTGAAGAAGATCCCATGTAAAATTCTGTATTTAGGAGAGACATGTATTTAGCTTTAAGAGCGTTCCCTTGATACCATGGGATATCTCTACCTTGACATAGGAATTTGGTGGCCTTAGATCGATTTGTTGGGTCCTCGAGGCCAAGACTGGATAGACCGATAAAAGACAAGGTAGGACCAAATATGTTGGCAATGAATTCGATCGTGATTTCAACACTTTCTTCCATGACAAAGACAGTTATCGATGGAGGATCAAGGACTGGAGGATGACAGTACGCACGAAAGCGATAAGTCCTTTCATCATGACATATACCACCAAAGTTCAGAATAGGCAACTAATCGACTACATCCAAAAGGGATTATAGATTGTATGTTTGTATTCACTCCCTATCAATCCGTCGTTCATGTACCAGACTCCTCCCAGTATATTTTTCCAGTATGTTTGCATTTGGGGGAAGTAGACATTGGGTATCCTCGGATTTCAGGGGCATACGACTGGCTAGGATGAAATGTTCTAGAAGACGAACCACCCAAATGGAAATGGTAAAAGGTGACAAGTAAAAACTTTTACCGCTCGCCCGACTTTTATCGAGCACAATTGTTCGATGACTTCGAACATACTTCGATCTCATCGATAGGCTTATCGAAGACAAAGAATATGTCATTGATTTGATTACTTTAATGATATGCATATCATAGAATGTTTTCATATCAGCATGTATACACATCAAAATTTGTAAAAAAGTTGTACCATCCATAAAAAACGAGGAGTGAAGACCTCAAATATATCATGAAAACCATCAAAATTACATCATCACAACATTCATCTAGATCTAGATGCCATGACCTGGTCATGTTTTCCTTACTCAATTATTGGGTAGCTGAACCATGTTTCTATGTTTCACAAATTCATTTGTTTTCTGATTTAGTTCAGCCACTTGATTCAATAGGTCCTTCATTCTCTCGGTCATTCTAGGTGGTGATGGATGTGTATTACTTCTAGCCATATTCGTAGGTGAACTCTTGACATTTTGTATTGTTCTTCTGGTTGGTCTGTATTTACCAGTATGATTTAGACCAGAAATGAGTTGAGTCCTCCTAGGTGACAAGTATTCAAATTTATAATGACCAGAGTCTCCACATGAATGACAAATAAAAGTAACTTTTGTTTTACTTCCTGATGCAGCTGATTTCTCGAACATTGGTGCTATATTTTTGTATTTGAATTTGTCATATCCTAATCCACTCTTATCTTTCCCAGGTCATCTCATCCCTCAGAGTTTTTCTAATTTTTCACTACTCTGGGAAAATTTCTAATTTACTTTAGTAGATTTTCTGTATTTCTCTATATCAAATATGAGTGTGTGATTTTCATTCTTTAGATGCTCATTTTTATCTTTCAATAGTTCAATTTGTTTAGTAAGTTTCAAAGATTCAGATTTAAGGGACAGATTGATTCTTTCCAGTTTATCATTTTCAGAGTGGTATTGTTGTAGATCATTAATCAAGTGTGTATTGATTTCCAATGTTTTGCCTAGATCTAATTTCAGCAATTTATTTTTGTTTTCATTCATTCCACGTCTTTTAACAATATTGATGCTATGGATATAGAGTTGATTATAAGCATCCTACAGTTTATCCTTTTCTTCTTTTTCTTTCTCTGTTTCCTCATTATCAGATGGAAATGATTCAGTGGCTTGAGGATTTTTCGGTTTTCTCAGTTTCTATGGGAATGATGGAGACTGTGGAGACCATGAGAGTTTTCAAGGATTTTCTATCTCCATCACTTTTTGAGTCACTACTTTCAGAATTTGACTCTTTAGTATCATCCCATGTGGTTGCCATTGCCTTTCCCTTGGTTTTTCTATTTGGGCATTCAGTAGTCAGATTTCTAAACTTTTGACAGGTATAACATTGTGGTTCCTTGATCTTTTTACCAGATTTAGCTGTAAGATGTTTGTTGTCCAGCTATTTTCTGTTAAATGGTCAGCCATGATTTCTAAACCGTTGAGTCAACAAAGCCACTTCCTCATCTTCATTTTCCCATTCACTTTCATCCTCCTCATTTAAAGTATTCTTTGAAGTTTTGAGGACAGTATTTTTGGATTTAGGATTTGTTTGAAGTGTAGTTCAAAAGTTTATAGGGAACCTACTAGTTCTTCTACTTTATTTCATCCATTTTCCTACACATTTTTAGACCAAAACTTTCTTTCCTAATCCACCCATGGAATTACAAATGATATTCAATTTTTTAAAAAAAATTCCATGAAGGTCTCATCATCCTCCATTCTGATGTATTCAAATTGAGATGTTAAGAGTTGTACCTAGGACCTTTTTACTGTGCTTGCTCCCTCATGGGTTGTTTCCAATGGACCCATGCCTTTTTAATGTGTTGCACATGAATACTTCTTGGGACACAGCACAGTAGATCGCATTCATTGCTTTTACTTCAGATGTTTATTTTTCTTTCTCGAATGCAGTCCATATTTCGTTGGATTTAGGTTTGGAGATAGTTGTGCCATTTTCAAGAATCGCTCGGTGGCACATATCTGGTTTCAACTATGTCCAAACATCATGTTCCAAATAGTTCATCCTAGACTTTCAATAAGCATAATTTGAACCATCAAATACTGAAGGTCTAGAGACCGATGAGCCCTCTCCTTTGGCCATATTTTCTACTTCAGTCAAGATCACTCTCTAGGCGGTGAAGCCCTTAAAGAGAGACCCGCTCTGATACCAATTGAAATGGCGGTGAAGACCGCACTAGTTAAAGAAGGAATATGCCAATATGTCCTAGAGGGGAGTGAATAGGACTTTTAAAGGTTTTTATGTTTATTTAAAATCCTATCCCTCTAATCCTAACCCTAAGCATATATTAGAATTACTCAAGAGCAACTCTACTGGCTTCCAATCCTTGTAGAGGATCCATTCACAAACTATGAAAGATGATATAATATGCAAACTAGTTCATGATGGATGTGACTCTGTGTGTAAGGTGTGATCTCAGATATTCAGATATGAAAATAGTAAAATCACACAAGCAGAAGAATAGCAATCTCAAACACAGTCATTTTTATAGTGGTTTGACTACTTGTCTACTCCACTCCCGGTAACCGCACTCAACCCTTGAGTGTACCGGATTTCACAAAGGAGGTTTCACAGCGGTTCACCTTAAACCTAAGGTTTTAAATCAGGTTCACCTTCAACCTTTACAACCTACACTGATGCTGACTATTTATGCTCTCACGAGCAAGGGTCAACACAACGCACCCACTTTTAGGCACACTGGCCAAGGATCTTCCATAAGACCCTACCGGAGGTTTCTAAACGGTTCACTTCAAATACGAGGTTTCACAGCGGTTGACCTCAAACCTAAGGTTTTGACTGGCTCACCTTCAACCAGATGTTTATGCTCTCCACAGAGCAAGGGTCCACACAACGCACCCACCACGTACACTCCAGTCGGAGGCCTCCTTGAGGACTTCAAAGGGTAAGAACCACTTAAGACCCAATCTTACAAAGGAATGATCACAAGTATCTCTTGGACTCTAGATACTTACAAATAAGTTGATGAGTCCTGATAAGCACAATGTCGAAGATCTCCTCCTCCTTGTTGACGAAGAGTCTTCTGCTCCCTTGATCTGCAACACAAAATAATATACCAATACTCGGCTTCAGGTTGGGTCAAGGTCAAGATGGAATCTTACTCTCAAAATGTTTTCCTATCAGGAAGATAGATTGATTCTAATCTTATGCATTCAAGGCATCCCAGTTTAATGATTTGCCATTAAGATAGTAGCTGGAGGATCCTTGAATGCGGAAGTTCATTCCCCAATCCATTCTATTGAATATCAATGATGAGGATGGATTGGAGGATGAACTCCCTTGAGAGAAAGGGCTTTGGATATAAGATATTAGAGCACTGGCTTTGAAATATTTCAGGTTTTTAGGATATGATCGGGGGGTCAACCGATGTCATCGGAATTTGCATATCGATGATATCGAAGGCAGTGTCGATGCATCGATAAATCCCATAAATTTACCAGTAAGCTCGCTGGACAGTTTGTGTCCAGTCTCGATGCAATCGACTCGGCCTCGATATCATTGACATATGAATATCGATTTCATCGAGTGGCCCCCGATCAAAGTTAAAAACAACCTGAAATATCTACTGGAAGAAATGCGGGCCCACGATCGATATCATCGATGGTCTTCCGATATTATCGATATTTGATTTAAGAGCATATCGGGAAGAGCATCGATATATCGAAGGAATTTGAGATTTTCTTTTAAATACAGGGGCGCCGAAAATCTGCCTGTCGATCTTATTGAGCCACTTTCGATGGGCTTGAGATTTGAGTATCGATGATATCGATAGGTATATTGATACATCAATAATTCGTCCAGATATTTGTGAAGTTGTTTGACATATTTGGTCCTCTTTTCGATGGTATCGATGAAGCATCGAGGACTAGACAGCGCAGGTCGATCATATCGAAGGTGTTTCGATAAAATCGACAAGGCAAGAAAAACTTAGAGATTTTTTGTTTTGAAAAAGTTTTCTCACCTTAAAACCCTATGATTTTCTAACTTGTTTTTAAGGATTTTATTCACCTGGTGCTTTGGGACATGGGATGTGAGGGTTTAGATTTACCTGTGGCGAGCTTGCACACATTCGGTTGAGGCAGACGCTTGAATTGATCTTCCTATCAGGCTCTATAGACAGTCTGACTCAACACTCACGTAACTTGACAAACCAGGGCACTTTCAGATCGGAGTTTATCGAAAAAAGATGTAACCGAGAATTATACAAAAGGACCTTCTGACCTGGTGTGAATGATTTTCGAAGAATGTGTTGATCATGAAACACCTTCATCCTGTCCTTGTAAATTCTCGAGTTTTCATATGCATCATTCCGGATCTCTTAAAGTTCATTCAACTGAAGTTTGTGTAGGGAGACAACGTTGTCCAAATTAAAGTTTAAATTTTTAATAGCCAAATAGGCCCTATGTTCGAACTCCACAAGAAAGTGGCAAGCCTTCTCATAAATAAGTCTAAAGGGGACATTCCAATAGGAGTCTTAAATGCAGTACGATAAGCCCATAAAGCATCAGTTAAAGAATTGACCAATCCTTATAGTCAGGTTAACCGTTTTCTCCAGAATATGTTTAATCTCCCTGTTGAAAATCTCAGCTTGCCCGCTTGTTTGTGGGTGGTATGGAGTGCTCACTTTGTGAGAGACGTCGTATTTCTTCATTAAGTTTGCGAATGGCCTATTACAAAAATGTGAACCTCCATCACTAATAATAGCTCGACGCGTTCCAAACCAGGAAAGGATGTTCTCTTTTAAGAATATAATGACCATTCCATAATAATTGTTCCGACACGGGATTGCTTCGACCCATTTAGTGTCATAATCTACTATTGCTAGCAAAATATACAAAATTTCAAAAGATTGGGGGAATGGTCCCATAAAATCGATGCCCCAACAATCAAATACTTCAATATCAGAATGGGGTTCAAATGCATCATATTCGACGGGACAATGCTCCCAATTTCTGAAATGCTCACAAGCTTTGTAAAGCTCATGAGTGTCCTTAAACATAGTGGGCCAGTAAAAGCCACACTGCAGAATTTTGACTGTGATCTTTTTGGCAGAGAAGTGACCACCACAGGCCTGAGAATGATAGAAGGAGATGACACTTTGGTATTCATTGTCTGGCACACAATTCCTTAATATTTGGTCTGGGCAATATTTAAACAAATATAGATCATCCCAGAAGAATTTGCGTACCTCGGTAAAGATTTTTTCTTATCTTGCACAGTCTAATGTGTTAGCGTGAAACCAAGGGAAATAGGAGACTGAACAATTGTTCGTCAGGGAACATATCATTTATATTCGTCATCTCAAAGGAATCAGAGAGATCAATGTGGGAAAGATGGTCAGCCACTACGTTCTCTACTCCTTTTTTATCTTTTATTTCCAAATCAAATTCTTGGAGTAGGAGGATCCATCTTATCAGGCGGACTTAGCATCATTCTTAGAAAGAAGATACTTGAGCGCCGCATGATCTATGCAAATGATGATCTTGGATCCGATCAAGGTAGGACCTAAATTTGTCCAAAGCGAATACTACGGCTAAGAGTTCCTTCTCCATAGTTGAGTAATTCACTTGGGCCGGATTTAGAGTTCTACTTGCATAATGTATAACATAGGGCTTCTTCTCTTTTCTTTGGCCTAAAATTGCCCCAAGAGCATAATCGGACGTATCACACATAATTTCAAAAGGAAGGTTCCAGTCGGGTGGCTGCATGATAGGTGCGGTGATTAACATGCCCTTAAGCCTAGAAAAAGCTTCCTAGCATTGCTCAGTCCACTCGTATGGTACATCCTTTTGAAGTAGATTGCATAAAGGACGAGAAAGGTGACTAAAGTCCTTTATAAATCTTCTGTAAAATCCAGCGTGTCCTAAGAAGGATCGCACGTCTCATATCTTCTTGGGTGGAGGTATGTTAGAGATAAGATCAATCTTAGCCTTATCTACCTCAATTCCTTGGATGAGATGATATGTATAAAGACAATTCCCTTACGAACCATGAAATGACACTTCTCCCAATTCAGTATCAAGTTTTTTCCTCACATCGCTTCAGCACACATTTAAGATTCTCCAAACAATCACTGAAGGATGGACCAAAGACGGAGAAGTTGTCTATGAAGACCTCTAAATATTGCCCCACCATGTCAGAAAAAATACTCATCATGCATCGTTGAAAAGTGGTAGGGGCATTACACAGTCTGAATGGCATCCTTCGATAAGTAAAGGTGCCAAAGGGACATGTGAATGTTGTCTTTTCCTGATCTTCAGGGGTATCTCTATCTGATTGTAGCCCGAATATCCGTCAAGGAAGTAATAGTACGAATGACCAGCTAGCCTCTTCAAAATTTTATCAATAAAGGGCAAAGAAAAATGGTCCTTCCTCATTACGGTATTCAATTTCCTGTAGTCAATGTACATTCTCTAACCACTAGTAATTCTAGTTGCATGAGTTCATTGTTGGCATTGACTACGATGGTGATTCCGGGCTTCTTAGGAACCACCTAAGTTGGACTCACCCATTGACTATCGGATGTAGGGTATATGATACCTATATCTAATGCTTAAGAATCTTGGCCTTAACCACTTCCTTCATGTTTGGATTTAATCTACATTGTGGTTGTCGGGAGGTCTTCGCATTATCCTCTAGATAAATGCGGTAAGTACAAATCAAAGGATCAATTCCCTTGAGATCTGCAATCGACCATCCAAGGGCTCCTTTGTGCTCATTGAGAGTATAGATAAGCATACTCTCCTGTTTTGGCTCAAGGTGGAAAGAAATCACCACCGGTATGTCTCATCTTAACCTAAATAGCCATATTTTAATTCAGAGGGAAAAGGTTTTAGGTCAAGCTTTGGTGCCTTGAGGTTAGACAGTAGAGGCACTACATCAGTTTGGGGCAATTTTTCAAATCGTAGCCTCTACCGGTTAACTTCAAGTACCGGCACAGTATCAAGCATGGTTCCCATCTCCCTAATCATATCATCATCTAAATCATGGAAGTGGGCTAGGCACATCTCTAGAGAGTCAGAGGATAAGGTCAAAAGTGTTCTATCTTCCACGAAAGAATCAATCAAGTTAATATCATGGGCATCATCATCAGCTTTTGCCTATTTGCTCATATTTAAAAAGATATTGAGCTCCAATGTCATATTCCCAGAAGATAAATTCATGACTCAGTTCCTACAATTAATTATTGCATTTTATGTAGCAAGGAATGGGCGACCAAGGATGATGGGAATTTGAGTGCTCATGTCTATGATAGGTTGAGTATCCAAGACGATAAAATCTACTAGGTAGCAGAATTTGTCAACCTGGACCAACACATCCTCAATTATCTCTCTTGGTACACGACCTGAGCAATCAGTAAGTTATAATATAGTCCGGGTGAGTTTTAATTCACCTAGATCCAGTTGTTCGTAGACCGAGTATGGGATCAGATTTACACTTGCTCCTAAGTCAAGAAGTGCGTGCTCAATCTGATAATTCCTAATTATAAAAAGTGATGGTTGGGCTATCAGGATCTTCGTACTTTTTTGGCACATCTTTCTTTAGGATGGCACTCACTTTTTCTGTTAAGAAGATTTTCTTTTGAATATTTTTCCGTCTTTTGGTCGTACATAAGTCTTTTAGAAATTTGGCATATGAAGGTATTTGTTTAACGACATCTAGTAGTGGAATGTAGACGTTCACTTGTTTCAGCACCTCTAGAATGTCCTGAGAGTTAGAGAGAGGTTTTGCTACAACTAACTGTTGGGAAAGTGGAGCAATCGTCTTGCATTGAGGTTCCGGTTCTAACTCTTATGGCATGTTGCTAGATCTATCAATTTCATTTATTTCTGGACTTTTCAGCCCTTATCAGAATAGATTTGTCAATTGTCTTTTCACTCCTAAGAGTGGTGATAGACTTAGCTTGCTCCATTTGATTTGAATAGCTCGGGCTGCTAACTTCATATTGCTATTTTGGATTGGGAAGAGGTTGACCTGGAAGGCTTTCTTTCTCCCCAATCACATTTTGTATCTCAAGCCCTTGTATAGACTTTGTAAGGTCTTGAAAGGCTTGTAGCATACCATGATTGAAATGCTCTTGATTTTGAAAATGCTTTAGAACCGGATCCTCATGAGGTTTCCCTTGATTTAGAATTTGATTAGGGAATCCTTGAGGAGAAGCAGTTTGTCCACTCCAACTAATTTTTGGATGATGTTTCCAACTAGGATTATATGTATTTAAAGTGGATCCACTGAAAGGTCTTTAGTAATTATTCACGGCATAATATTGCTCATTCAACACCTCTTGAAATATAGGTATTGTAGGACAATTTTCAGTTGTGTGAATGTTGTAAGCACAAATACTGCAAAGAGTTTCCGTAGTCTTATCCTTCTTTAGTTTCATAGCCTCGAGTTTTCTTGTGAGATTAGCCACTTTCGCATTTATATTCTACCCCTCTACTTTGATTAAGTAGGCCTAGAATTGGTGCTAGATTTTGGGGAGATGTCCCATGATTGTGCGATTTCAGCAAATTTATCAAAGTAGTCTCACACATCATCGACATTTTTGTTCATAAATTTCCCATTGCACATTATCTCGACGAATTAGCACATGGAAGATGTCAGTCCTTCATGGAAGAAATTTGTTATGTGTCATGTTTCAAAACTGTGTTGTGGGCATGAACTGATAAGATCCTTGAACCGCTCCCAAGAATGTTTCGTCTTCTTTTTGGGCGAAGCTCATGATCGACTTCCTGATGGTGTTCTTCTTATGATATGGAAAAAATTTCTTTATAAACTCCCTTATCATGTCATTCATGTGCCAATAGATCACGGACGTAGTGAGTGCAACCACGTCTTAGCTTTTTCTTTCAAGGAGAAAGGAAAGAGTTTCAGCCTAACCATGTCCTCGAACACATTAGGAAAATATAAAGTGGCTATAATCTCGTCAAACTCTTTCAAGTGTAGATATGGACTTTCATATTCAAGTCCAAGGAACATTGAAAGGAGTTGGATCACTCCTGGCTTGATATTCATGTTTCCTGTATTTTCTAGAAAGACCATACAGGAAGGAGTGCTCACCCCTGCCAGTTATAAATAGTCTCATAAAGTACAAGGTGGGTGTGCTCAATGCACCTCGTTTTCATCTAAGATTTTCTCAACCCGAGGTTGAGGTGGATTTGGAGGTTGATCGATCAGTTGATTAGCAGCCATAACTTCAGTTAACTCTGTGGATCTCGAGTGTTGTATAATCCGCGATGGATAGATAACCCCTCAACCAATCCTCCTTCACTCAAGAGACGTTGAGTGTTATCACAAACCTACATGGGCATGAAACATTCTCAACCTTCAATTTCAGAATTTAATCTAAACCTAAAAAGAAAAAGGGAAATAGAAATAGAGAGAGAGAGAGAGAGAGAGAGAGAGAGCTAGAAAGAAGTTACCAAATTAGAAATTTCTATATTAGGATCCTGTAAAAGAAAAAGGAAAGTGAATTAGCTTCTAAAAAAGAACTAAGAAAGCAACCTAGTTTCTAAAACAGATTAAGAAAGTAAACAGATTAAGAAAGTTTCTAAATTAATTCAGAAAAAATCCTGACTTAAAAAAAAAAGTAGAAAAAACTTAATCTTAAACTAATTCCAAAATTAGTTAATCTCAGAAAAACACAACCGTTAATCCCCGGCAATGACGCCAAAAACTTGTTCACGCCCTAGCTAAGAGGTTTAGCCAACCATAAACATGATTAAACTAAAGTCTCTCAAGAAAAGCATAAAAACAAACTAAAGAAAAAGAAGAAGAACTCCCAGACGGAGGCTCCACCCTTGTGCTAGACTCCTCAAACCTTAGAAGATGCCTAGGAACATCCTAGGGACTCCTACTCATAGTTGTGCAACTCCAACTTTTGCACCGGTTGGAAAAATCTGAAAACTGCCTCGAATTTACGCAGTCCGCGCAGAATTTACATAACCTTAGACTGGTCGAGGACAGCCTTCGACTAGTCGAAAGTCACCTTCGATTGGTCGAGGATGACGGGATTTTAGAGGATTTTAACCACTAGAGTTCGAGTCGAAGTTCCTTCGACTACTCGAGGCAAATCTTAGATTGGTCGAAGGAGGGCTTTAGACTATTTGAAGCAAGCAGATTTTTAAGCTCTTTTTCTTCACTTCAAGTCTTCAATTCTCTTCATTCCTCATTTGGTTTCTTGAATCTTTGACATGTGAATTCTTCATTCTCGGTCTCACAAGATCCATCCTTGGCTTTGGTGATTCTTGAGCGTTAAATGCATACTTTTAGCATCCTTTTCAATCTAAGCTCTTAAATTCACCTTGCAACACAAACATGATTAAAATAATACATTGAGCATTATCACATTCATAAAACCAAGTAATAAATGGGGGGTAATATGTAATATTTAACAGGAACCCAAGAATGTAGTCTGAAAATTCTCGGTGTCTCCCGATTCCCCGACGCCCAAAACTACTTGCTCTTTGAGGTCGGGACGTCCATGATTATGGCCTTGTCGGTCTTCAGCCAAGTGGCAAAATACTACTAGCCCTTATGGAAAGGATTGGACTTCGCTTGGTACAAATGGAGAAACTCATTCACAATCAGCTCGGGCTGCTCAAGCTCAGACCAGAGAATGAATGTCCCCACCAGCGCTTTTCAAGCATTAGGTATTAGTTGCCTAGGAGCTAACCCGAAATATGCAAGGACTCTCCTCACTATTCTCTACAAAGGAAACCTCAACCCGCATTAGAGGGCGACCTGGTAAATGGTCATGTCGACCTCTCGAGGTTCATTTGGGAGCTCGCTTGGTGCGGGGGTTCAGAATATCACGGAGTCAGAAATATGATACCTCGACCTGATCCGTACCATGTCGACCTCCGTCAGCGAGGACCCTATCGGTCCTTTCTCCTCTTCCTCTAACGAAGACCCATTGATTTCGTCAGTCACTAAGGTAGCCCCCTCTGCATCCTCTACCCGCTCGGTCGAGGACCGATCCGCCATCTGTGACTCATGGGATGCCCGAAAGTCCCTGTCGCTCATCACCACTAACAGTGATGGTGGGTTCGACATAGGGCAAAGTTCATCTGCCCCACCATCATGTTGGAATGCCCCTCCCCACTGGTCAGGCGATCCAGACATATTCTTCAGGCAGGAAAATTGCTGAAAACTGGAATCCCAAAGAAAAAGAAAGAGACAAAGGAGGGGAGGGGTAGAAGAATGAGTGCGAGGCTCACCAATGAGGAAAGCTTGAAACCTCACCGGAAATCACCTACGCTGGAGAAGGACGATGAACGTAGTAAAAGGGGGAGAGGGACAAATAGCCCTGGATGATGCTAGGATGTCCCCTTTTATAGAAGGCTCGCTCGTACAAGCACTTAATGCTCACACACAATGCGCAATCGAAAAATGGCTCCTCGACATTCCCACTCAGACACGTGGACAGTAACCGCTCACTGCATAGCTCCATGATCAAGGACAGGCCACGTGTCACTACCTCATATGCCAAGCACTGAAAAGGCATCCTGACAGCGCACGTGACCTCGAGCCACGACACACCGCGTCAAATGCATCGTTTCATGATTACAGATACACCTCGATTCCTTAGCATGCCGCCTTTTAAAAAAAATTTTTTTACACACCCCACACACACTCACGCTGTAGTGGAATTTCACCACCGATGGGTACTCGAACCCTAGAATGAGTGTTGAAACTCTTAAGAGTCTACCACCGAAGCAAGAGTAAGGACCCGCCTTACTCCGCATTAATAACAGGAAAAATCCGACCTGACCTAGACTGACCTGCCTACTTATCAAGCCCTCTTCGAAAGCTAAGAAGTAGGGGGCTTACTGTTATGGGAAGACCAAAAAGATAAGGTCAAGTCGGGACTTTATACACTTTACCAGGTCTGACAACGATAGATATGACTAAAAGATTCAACCTCTAGCCCTAAACCGAGTTGAAGATGAGGTCAAGCTCGGTCAACTCATCAGTAGGTCGGAAGATCCACTAATTAGCCCTGTGCCAAAAGGAACATGACTGCCATTCGCCAAAGGAGTTAGGTTGACATAACCCCAGGTCAACACAACCCTTCTTCTACTAGTTCTCCCAATAGTGTCTACCGAGGATCCCAGCCGAGGATCTAAGGAATCGACCGCAATACTGGTCTGCTCGAGATCCTAGCTAAGAATCTCGGGAGATCCTCGCGACGTGTACGAGATCTGAATCCTACTACAACACACCCCTACTAAACAGGGAGATCTCCTCTACGCCACTGCTTCCCCTCACCTATAAAAGGTACGCATACTTTCTAGTATAAAACCCTATTTACGATCAGACCTAGATTCCCTGTCTGACTTAGGCATCGGAGGGTCTCCTGTACTAGTCAGGGTCTTCTTTGTTTGTCCCTTGTACAGGCATCGGAGGGTCCCCTGTACTAGTCAGGGTCTTCTTTGTTTGTCCCTTGTATAGGTACACGAAGGTCTAGGGAAGGCTCATCGGATTTCTGCATCAACAAGTCTATTTTCCAGCCATTTGATGGATTAATCGAGGTTTAAGAGTTCCTCATTGGGGAATTTTTTGGGCATGGTCCACTATAGTAGAGCCCATAAGATCTGAGGGTTAGTCCTAGCTTAGTCATTCAGTTGTTAACCCCATCCTGGCCTGACTCAACTATCAACCCAAACCCTACCTAATGTCTTTTCTTTTTCTTTTTCTTTTTTTACACACACCCACATCACATGGGCACTCGATTCCTGATGTCCTGTCTATCTACCCAGTGGTGTACACCAAGTCAAATCAAGTCAAGCTAGCCTCTACTCGACTTGGCTCGGTCAGCAGCTACCCCCAACTCGTGCTCGGCTCGGCTCAGTGACCCAACCACTATGTCCAGCTCAACTCAGCTTGATCAACAGATTAAACCAGTTTGAGCTCGAGCTTTCGAGCTGAGTTCGAGTTCGAGTTCGAGTTCGTGCTTTCGAGCCGAGTTCGAGTTTGAGTTAATTTTTTGAGATGAGATCAATTTCGAGGTCGGAATTCGGAAGTATCGAGTTAAAATTATAATTGTAAATAACATTAAATAACACAATAAAGCATAAAATAAAATACAAAATATAAACTGAAAACTAAAAATATTCTTATTACAACAAGATTAGAAAAGGTTTTTTTATTGTCATTATTTACTGATTACTTTTAGAGAGGAGATTTGTTTGTCGAGCTCAAGATGTTATCCAATTTTTCATATACGTACTCGTTCACCTCTCCCAAATCAGAAGGTGGAGAGAGTTTTTTATTGTCCTCTTATATAGTTTGAATTAAAATTTTCAAACTTTCTTTGTGAGCAGATTTATATGTAGTTCCCAACGCCCTATAAAATGTACCAAGATTAGAGAGAAACTTGGATGGTTTGTTACTCCTCTTCTTTTTATTAGTACATCTTAAACCTGCTTCGGCATCATTTTATTTTTGAAGACATCATTAATGTGTAGAAGCTTCTTTCATAATATGTTTTAAGGCAGGTTGGAATTATTCTTCTTCTAATGCTAATAATTTAGCTTCCCCTTCTGCCTTAGAAAGTTTGGATGAGGGAATTGAATGTCTTTTATTCGAATTAATAATTACCTAAAAAATAAGTTGGATTTACTTTGGGGCTTTAGGACAGTTTCGCATCTCCACCCCGACATGATAAATGTAACCTGAACTAATTAATTTTGTTAACAAACTTGACCCTACACAAATGACACAAATCTTTAATTTTCCAGACTTTGGAAAGTAGACTAAGGAACCATAGTCCCAAACGTCGGTCGATGGTTCACTTGGAGACATATCTACAGTTTGTATTGAAAAAATTAATATTTTAGTAATAGTGAAGTATAAAAATAAAAAAAAATGAAATATGAGATATAAAAGTAATAATGAAGTATTAAAAAATATATATATATATAAGATATAAAAACAATAATGAAATATGAATTATAATATAAACAAAAGCATTATATGAAAATAAAATAAAAGTAATTAACACAGTGAACTTATAATATCCATCAACATAATATAAAATAAAAAGTACACATTACATCATTTTCATCTTCCAAAAAATTAACAATAAATGTTAACCAACTCTATTCATGTTGATGTTGTTGCATGTGTTACGTCTTGAGACTCATTCTCCTCTTCATCTTCCTCATCAATATCAAAACTATTACCTCCACAACTCAGACGCAACTAATCTTGTATACAAATTAATGCTTCAATTGTATTTGGTGTAAGGGAGCGTCGATTCTTGCTCATGACCCAACTCCATGTGCTAAAAGCAGATTCTAATGCTACCGTTGAAATAGGAATTGACAATATGTCCCCTGCCATCGCCAATAATGTAAGGTATTTTCCTTCACTAACTCTCATTTTTCACAACTCCAAAATTTCGAAGTATAAATCCTGCCGCCTTACGATTAACTCTTTGAGATATAAGTCTAAGGGCATGTTTGGATGTCGGGCCCATAATGTAAAGTATTGTATATTTTAGTAAAATATACAATTCAATGCTAGTCTATCCAAACGTTACCACGTGGTACGCTGGTGGGCCGAGTACGTCGCCAACCCACTTTCTTGAAACCACACGTCTCGTAAATCATGCTACAATGCAGGATTAAGTGCAGTGCTTTCCTTGCACTGCACCGCCATAGCTCCGCCGTTGAAAACCCACCATTCCTAACTCTCCATCAAGCTTCTTCAAATCTCGGCTGGAAAATCACCCAAAAGCCGTCATTTCCAGCAAAAGAACCTCGCCGGAAAAACCCATCATGCCATTCCAAGCCCAATCTCAGAAGACAAGAAAAATCCTAGCATCTGAGCTTTTGTAGTCCCGAATCCATATGCAAATGGGAAGCTGTTGCAGTAAGCAAAAAAAGAAGCCGACTCCACCTTTGCATCCCCATTTCCCGACGAAACCTCCCATGTCAGAGATCAAGCTAATGAAAATACATGGTGTGTTTGGATGCACAATCCAGTCATATTGTAATTTCATTACGCTCAACTTGAAAGGAAAAAAAAAAAAAATCATTTGTCATTTCCTCTTAACTAAACTCAATGTTCGTAATTCAATTCATTTGTGTATCCAAACACAGCCAAAGGAGGGTTTGTTTGGCTATCTCACCTTGATCGTCTTATTGAAATTTCTCTGATTTCTTTTGCTCCTATACCTGTGAATCCTCTTCTTCCTCTCTTCAGCACTGTAACGCTCGACCCTGAAACTTCCTACTTCTTCCACGTACGAAGTCTATGAAACTGACGAGCTTCAAAAGGCATAATTCGATTTCATTGAGTTCGCTCTCTGGAGGCAAAAGTGGAGATCAAATTGAAAAGCACGCATTAAAGTGGGAAAAAAAGGAGGAAGATGGCCTAAAAAATGCATTTTTTAACCTGCAAATCCCCGGTGCTGCAAGCCCTTCTCATGGACCCTTTGAATTTGGGATTTTCAATCAAATTTGAGATTTGGGTCTGGAATTTAGGGGTCTCTGAGAGAGAAGAGAAGTGGGGTTGGAAGAGAAGAGCTGGCTTTTGATCGAGTGGCTGATTGTAGAAACTCTTCTGTGTCAATCCAAGGCTATTGGGAAGAAGACTCTGATAATCTGGCTCAAAATCTAAGCAAAAGTCTTCTAATTTCACCCCCGAATTAGTAACCCCTTGTGCTGTTGTGGTGGGGATGCGGTGGGTAGAGAACAAATCTCTGGCCAAGTTCTAACGGAGAAGTCGAAATGCGGCGATTTTCCGGCTGATGAACACTCCATTCCCAAACATTGATTTTCAGAAACGATGGTTTCCTCTAATTACAAGTGCACTCTTATCCAAACATTATGAGTGATTTACAATTTGCAGACGCATTACCGCTGCAGGACCACTAATAACTTGATGAGACAGTTTTACTTCCCTGTACAATACTATACGTGAATCCAAACACGCCCTAACTCTGATTCTTTCGTTTTTCTGTCTATATCTTCTTGTGCTAAAAAAGACATGTATTCATCATCGATCATAGTATCAGCGCTTATAAAAATAGCATGAGGTCTAACTTCTTTATCACTTGATGTGGATCGTGTGGTTATGTACGTATTATACAATTCTTTGATTGCGTCATGAACCTTCAAGGTTTTAGTTATTGCCCTTTGATCAATATAAATCTTTATAAAGATAAACTTAACATCGTTCATCTTGCACCAAGAATTAAGAACAACCGCTAAGGCCATTAACAAATAGCATTCATCCCAGTATTTATCGAACTTCATTTGCATACCAAGTGTCATAAGTTGTAGAAAATATGGACCTTCACTGATACTTTTTCTTAAGACTTCATTGATCTTTCAAACAGATGGAAGAAACATATTTATTGTGGGATACTTATTTTTAGAAAATATCTTCGTGCAGTCATAAAAAAACTTTTAGAAACTTATGAACTTCTTTTACTTTGCTTCAATCTTATTCAATAGGTAACCGAGTATACGTTTTATCACACGCTATATATTCTGGAAATGCAAGTTCCAATTCCACAACCGAATCCAACATTTTAAAAATTGAATTCCAACAAGTGCATACATCTAACTTCAACGTTTTTTGAGACTTCACATTCAAACGTTAGATTATGTCATTCGATATACTCAATCTTGAAGGTGAGCCCCTTATGAACTTTACACTCTCCCTCACATTCTCTATAGTTTGGTCAATTGTTTTTAGCCCTTCTTGTGTAATTAAGTTTAGTATGTGGGCACAACACCGGACCTTAAATATTTTTTCCTCAAAAAATAAATTGTCGGTTGGCTTGAGCTGGTTATGTAAGAATGATATTACACTGTCATTTGTCGAAGCATTATCTAAATTTATTTAATAGACTTTATTTTCAATGCCCCAATCTCTTAGACAGTTATAAATGCAATTTGAAATAATTAAACCGATATGAGGAAGCGAAAGGTAGCGGAAGTTCAATATTGAATAGACTTGGGCTGGTTATGTAAGAATGATATTACACTATCATTTGTCGAAGCATTATCTAAATTTATTAAATAAACTTTATTTTCAATGCCCCAATCTCTTAGACAGTTATAAATGCAATCTGAAATAATCAAACCGGTATGAGGAAGTGAAAGGTGGCGGAAGTTCAATATTCTCTTGAAAAGTTTTCAATCTTCATCAACATAGTATACGATCAATGAAATGTATCCCTTTGTTTGATTAGACACCGTCCACAAATCAAAAGTCAAACTTACCCTTGAGACTGATTCCAAAATTGCTTTTAGTTTCATTTTCTCACTTGTGTATATCTTCATGCACTCCCTCTTTACAGTAACATGGGGGATCTTCTCAACGTGAGGATTAAAGAATTTATTGTATCTAATGAAAACTTTACTCTCTATCATTCTAAATGGTTATTCATCAACGATCACAAGTCTTGCATATGTTCACAACCCCAAGTGTAGGGTCGCGATGTAGTAATAATCTCAGTAAAACCGAGGTTGAATCCACAGGGACTGAAACTTGTACGTTTCTGAAATTAACTAGAAGTAGAACTAGAAGAAGATGTAAAACTAATTCTGAAGTGATTGAGAGAGTAATTGTGAATTAAGTAATTAAAACTAAGAATTTAAAGGTGGGAACTAGGGTGCCAAGGATCCACTTGTAGTGATCAAGGAGCCTTCTTGCTTGATCAAGTAACACAATTAGAATTGGAGTCTTATCCTATCCAATTGCAAAATATATTAATAAAATAAAATATGAACTTCCATTGACCTAATTCTCAATGAAGGAGAACTATGATAATTGGCAGGGATTCCATCACCAAACCATGCCCAGGAGACAATGGCAAACAACAAGATTTACCAATCTTATAATCTCAAAGCAGAAGAATTGTGAAGATTAGGAAGGATTTCATCACCCTACCATGCCCAAGGGACGATGGTGAATAACAAGACTTACTAATTTCACAATCTCAAATCAGGAAAAGAAGATACTCAAAGCTATTACAGATCTACTGTAATTTGAGTCACAATAAACCATTAAAAACTGAAAGTATTCCTTAAATATCAAATTAAAATCCATGGAGTTCAACATAAACATGAATCAAAGCAATAGAAACATCTCATCATGCTACAAGCTTCACCTCTTAGCCCTAACTAAGAGATTTAGCCAACCATAGACATGATTGGTCCAAAGTCTCTTAAGAAAAATATGAAAACAACTAAGGAAGAAGAAGAAAAACTCTTGGCGACGGCTTCTCCACCATTTTGCTTCACTCCTTAAACCCTATAAGATGCCTTAAAGCATCGTAGGGAGCCCTATTTATATTTGTAGAACTCCAACTTTTGCACCTATTTGAAAAACTCTAGAAACCGCCTCAAATTTACGCAGTTTGCTAAAATAGACTTCACTCTGCGCAATTTTCTAAAATAGACTTCACTTGCACAATTTCACAAAATGACCCAGAGTTTCAGAATATGCTTTTCAGAACGATTTTAGAATTCCTTTTCTTCACTTCAAATCTTTGATTCTCTTCATTCCTCACTTAGTTTTCTTGGATCTTTGGCATGTGAATTCTTCAATCTTTGTCTCCTAAGATCCATCCCTTGCCTTGGTGATTCTTGAGCATCAAATCCATGCTTTTAGCACCCTTTTCAATCCAAGCTCTTAAATTCACCTTGCAACACAAACATGAGTAAAATAGAACATTAAGCATTATCATGTTCATAAAATCAAGGTATAAATTGGGGATAATATGCAATATTTGACCCTCAACAACATACCACTTATTCAGCTTCTCTTTTTCTTTATTATGAGTGAAAAGTTTACCTTGAGATGCATCTCCTTTAGACTTGTTAAACGATAGCAATTATTGGCCTAGAAGTAAAAATTTTGGTCTCTTTGAACAACTTTGCATGTGTCTATTTAAAAAAGTAGTTGACCCCCCAAGATTTTTGTTGTACAGTGCTTTGCAGTGTATACATCTAATCTTAAGCACATCATTAACCAGAATTTCTTCAAAATCATCGCACACAACTTACCTTTTATTTCCTTTACTTGGAGTTACAGTTGAAGACCCCTCTCACTTAACAATAAAAGGAGATGTGGCCGACGCACCGGCACCAAGGGTAGTTGAGACTTCCTCCTCATTGTCATCTATAAATATAAAGATAAGAAACTAACTTTTAGACACTTATTAACACAAGTGGTGTATATATAAATGTCCTCTAAATTTTCAACAATTTCCTAAGTGTCTAAATCAGTCACCCATTCAATAATAAATAGATTGTAATACTTTCATTATTCAATTTAAATGACACGCCAAAATTTCAACGGCATCTCCCTTTATCTCTCAAAAATATATTAATCATGTATTTGATTCCCACGTCAACTATCCACACAAAGTGCGGATATTTTATGAGAAAATAAATGCAAGAAATATATTCAAAGAGAAGAGGAGTGATAAATCAAAATAGGCATGTGCATTTAAATTAGAATAAATGAAAACATTCTTATCTATCAAACATTGAACTGTCCAAAAATGGATAATTTGAGAATTTCTATGCATCCAAAAATACAATGAATCTATGTTTGGCAACATAGAAATCCTCAAATTGGCAACTGATTATCCTATACTACAACTACAACAATAAGACATTAAAAAAATAATGCTACTGATTAAATAATAAGAAATTAACAATAATAATAACATTTGTTATGGGTAAAAATGGACTAACCACTGAGAAGAGGCCAGCTCAGACATACATGCACAACACGAGGAGGTCAGTCAATGTCAGTCATGTCTAAGAAACTCAACGGTCAGAAAACGATAAACCACTGTCAGGGAAAGGATATGCTCCCTGAACTCGGCCATCAAGAGATGAAGTCTCTCCACTTCCATTAGATACCGAGCCCTTCCACAGTCTCATACATTTCTGAGCTACTGTTAGGAATATCTCTCAATAAGGTTTCTCGAGGCACAACCCTGCATAAGGCAAGACACCGAACCGCTGCACTCGGCAAGACCCTGCCCCGTACGGTAGGATGAAGAGGATGGTCACCTCCGATTTCGTTTATATTCTATTAAGGAAAGAAGCTCGGTCTCGACGCTCGAGCGCGACTCCCAAGGATAGGTCGGCAGGTCAGTAATTTGCTTAATGTCAAGGAACAACTTTACCACGGCTGATTAGAAAAGCCATGTTGGTAAGCCACCATTTGGGACGACCCTATAGGCCACGCCGAACTCTCAAGCTCAACCTCTTACCACACACTTCTACTAATTCCGACCAGGTTCCGACTGTACCTACCTAAGATCCCAGTTGAGGATCTCGGAAGATGACTACAACACGGATCTGCCTGAGATCTCTGCTGAGAATCTTGGGAGATACCCACTACATGATCGAGATACAAATCCCTCTACAATACTCTCATGCTAAATAGGGAGTTTTTCTTCTACACCATCGCCCTCTCTCAACTATAAATAGAGCATCTCTAATGGTGAAAAGTACGCAAATCCAACTGAAAAAATGCACCCCAAAAACCTTACATTCTATGTAACACCCCATACTTTTCAGTACTCGGGTGTTACCGTATTACCAAACTTAGTATAAATACAAGTTAAGCTTAAGTAAACATTCGCGTTCATCCTAGTTTAAATCCGATCGTATAAAACAGTCCCCATCCATAGGTTAACCTATCCGTCCGTTGATGTTCGAGGCGAACCATCACGTCATCAGCACAACCCGTTGTTAGGACTTCGATCACCTCGATAGGTAAATCAAGCCATCTAGTAGTCATAAGTATATTTTTAGTACATATTTAATGTATATAAAATATTGTGAGTATAATATTATAAGAAATAATAATTTTACAATATCATAGATATTAATGTAATATTAAGATATCGATTTTAATAAAAATTGTACACTATTTAACAATGTGATTTTAAATAAGATATTGTACAAATTTTCAATTCATACATATGTAGAATATGATGTTGTGTATTATAAATTAGGTATATTGATGAATGTGTGAACAACAACATGTAAATTAGTAATATGCTAATATTAAAATATATTTGTATATACACATATGTATAAAAGTTTAAATATTGTACTTATAAGTAGTATACAAATAATAAAAATATATTAATACTAGTTTCTGGTTGGTCAATCATTACGATAGTCATATGAACAGCCAATAGGACCATTTTAGCTGTTAACGTCCAAATTCAAGATAACTCGACTAGCAGATCAGCAAGGATCCATACTTAAGGCTGAGAATCACTTCGTATGGCCCACCTAGGTTTTGGACACACCTCACCTTTGACCAAACGTCCTAAGATGACGCATATGGAGGAATGGACGGAGTAGATTTATCACAGGCATCACGGTGGGCCCCACACGGGGTGCGAAGTGCACCTAATGCACCCGTACCCGCAGTGCACCAGGCGAGCCAGCTCGGTCAGCTGCGGCTGACCAATATGTTACCCGAAAAGGAGAGACATCTCTCTCGTTAGCTTTCACCTACAGACGACCCCATCCCATGAATTGCGGCCCACCATCACGGCCCCATCCCATGATCCGAACCGACCATCTGATAGAGGGCCTGTGCCCGAACAAACCCCACCCAGTTTCGGTCCTTGAAACACGTGTGAATGCACACGATCCTTGCCGCAAGTGAGCTCGAAAACATAAATTTTCTGAAAGTGGAAACTGTCTCCACCACCAGCTCAGCAATCCGCGTGAGAGGAGGACTTTCAATCTCAGTCGTCCGCCCTGGGGAGATCCTAGTCGTCCCAGCTAGGTCTTTAGAAAAGGAAAGAAGAAAAGAGAGAGAGTGAGCAGCCGTTTCTCCCCAAAACTCTCCCCACCAGCCGATCATCCTTAAAGCTTCGATGAAGCTTATCTGCAAGCTCTCTAGAGTCCTTATAGACCATCTGATGGAGGCAGATTCGAAGAAAATGCAGCAACGGTGAGAATGTCATTAACAGCCACCATCATCTTCACCGCTGTGATGACTCGCGCTGAGTCGTTGCAGCACGTTGTCTGACGTTGAAATCAAGTCTGGAGCTCCATGAAGCACTGAGGAGAGGGAAATAAAGAAGAAGAAAAGAGAAAGAAATAAGAGGAAGCGGTCAGCCGTTGCCACTGTCATGAAAAAGAAGAAGAAGAAGAAGAAGGAAGGGGTCGCTATCGCATTCCCACTCAAGCTCAGGCCGAGTTGGACTGACTCTGTTGGTTCGGGTCTACTCCAGGCCTTACAGGAGCTCCAACAAAAGAAATGGAAGGAGGAAGAGAGAGAGAAGAAGAGAGAAGGGAGAGAGGTGCAGCTGTTGCTGCTGCTACCGCCCTAGTCCGCCAGCACTGATCAAACTCCCTGTCGAGCTGAGCTTGCTCCGGGTCTGCTGGGCGCTGGAAAGCAGAAAGAAAGAAATGAAAGGAAGGAGAAACGAGGGAGTGAGGGAGAGGAGATAGGTGTCAGTTCGGTGCCGCATTGCACCGGGCTGTCCACGTCTGCCCGACTCGGTCGAGCTCGAGTCAGGCCTGACGGCTAGTTGCTGGGCATTCCAGTGGAAAGAAAAAAAGAAAGAAAGAAAGACAGGAGGAAAGGAGAAGAGAGAAAGGAGGAGTGGAGAGTGGCTGGTTGGTTGTGAAGCCTAGCTGAGTTGACTCGAATGAAATTGAGTCCAGCTAAGTTCAACTGGGTCAGGAAGGGCCTGGTCCATTCAGGTTCCAGCATGGAAGAAAGGATGGGGAAAAGGAGAAGAAGAAAGAGAGGGAAAAAGAGAGAAAGAGAAAGAAGAGGACGGTTGCAAGTTGTGTTGAGTCGAGTCAACTCGACTCGAACCATTTTACCTAGGTGAGTCCACCTTCCCCATTCCCCATATCCATATTTAATTATGTAAATACCACCATTACCATCACCATCATCATTAGGATTGTAAATTCCATATGCGAATAGCCATTAGTAAATTACCAACATTTATGTTAGTAGTATATGCAAATTACCATTATTGAATACTAGAACGTATTTTGTCAACCTTAAATACTATCGTTGGCAACTAAAACATACTACCTATTTCATTGCAATAATTATTAGTACCTTGATTAGCTAACATTAAGTATATTGTTAATAATAACGATCATTTTGAAATTTTTGTAGCATGGGCAATTAGTCCTTATCATAGCACTATTTGTAGAAATTTTATTATTATTACTTGCACTAATTAAAAGATTTTTTAGTCGTTATAGAAATATTAGATAGTGTCGGTACATTTAAATAGGAACTTAAAAGCCATCATTGATAATGGATTAGTACTCCTACTATAAATATTATTCGATCTATCGTACAATAATAATAACAATAATAACAGTAATATTAATATAGGATTTAAATCCTAAATCTAAAACCTATAACTAAACCCTAAGATGAAACCCTAAGATGAAAACCTTAATCCTACATTAAGACCCTGAGATAAATAATCCAAACCCTAGGTTATAATCTCAACCATAAGTAATGTGTAAAACTCGATCTAACCATGTAATTTCCTAATTCATGATAAGACTCGATTATAAGGGACCACACGTCCTCTAGCTACGCTGGTAGGCGATTCAACTATAAGGTGATGATTCTTCCCCTTGAGCTTTCCATCTTCTCATGAGCTTAAGTTATGGTTTTTATTTAAATTCATAATTGATATCTCTCTCGTATAATCACATGTGTTAGCTGGTGGAAATTTAATTGTTATATTGCTTGCTTAATGTTCATCTTGTATATTTGTTCATGCTTGTGTATTGCTTATGGACGTTAAACTGGTACATTAGTGGGAAACCCCCACCTATAAATGTACACCCATACTTGAGATGTAACCCGACTGGTTGTGATTAAAATGGACTTTCGACTTACTGGTTATTGAGTGGTAGTCTAAATGGATCATTGATGTGGGCCTACCATCCAGGGTTGTTGTGTCCAATGGTTTTCAAGGAAGTCTTTTATCGCATGGTTTTAATACTCGCCATACGTGACCTATTTTGATAATTGCCCTATGTGGCTTGTTTGATATCGCCCTATGTGGCTTTGTTCTGGTATTTTCCCTATATGGGTTCGATGTTTTGTTTTGTGCAACCATGCGATGGTAAGCCCCATATACCGAATACGATTGGCCACAAGTCGATTGAGATCCATTAAACATCCTAAGGTGGTAGCCTCATGAGCCAGGGATGGTGGAATGGGACACTATGCCTGAGCTGTCGGCCTACGCTGGGCTCTGAGCTCCCCGTAGTGACCTTTGAGCTTATTAAACTGGCTGGTTGTAATTGGAATAATAACGGTTTGGCTAATCATGCATCCATAACATATTAACGATGACGGGTGGCTAATTCTGGATGTTGTAGCAAGTGCCCTAAGGACCACTGGGGTATCGTTTTGCTAGCTCCCAGACCACCGACTATCGATTGTTCCGACTGGATGATTTTTTCAAGTTCGATGATTGCATGGGTGACGGCTCACTATCCGTACGGATGAGCATTCCTGGGACAATGATTGCATTCACGCATCCATGCATCTAATAAGACTGCATTTACTTTGTTTTGGTTGTCTGGATGTTTTATATTATTTCTTACCTAATGCGGCGGTGTGTAATCTTGAGGAAAATTCACACTGAGTTGGCCACTCATCCATCAAAAATATAACCGTACAGGTAGTACAGGTGGCTTAAGTGATTTTCAGGTTCAGGCTAATGAGGAGCCGGGTCCAAGTGTGAGGGTTGCATGACTGTAATTGTCTGGAGGAGCTGTGCGATCTTGCAACTTATATTTATGTGCTTTCTGTTATTCTTCATGTATTTAGATCATGTAATCCTTGTATTTACTATTTTTTTGGAGACATTGGTTTATATAAGTCATTATGGGCAGCTTCTTGTACATTTGAATGATAATGAAATTTTCCTTTATGTCAATTTGTCCACACTACGCTCATCTGCTTACTCTGATAAAAGAAAAATATATATTTGACCATCCTTTAAGGTTAACACTCGGGTTTTTGGAAAACAGGTCGCGTACTCGGGTTCTGAAGATTCGGGTTGTTACATTCTACTAGACTTAGCTTGTCTGTCTAACTTTAGCACCGGAGGGTCCCCTGCTGCGGCCAAGGTCTCTATCATTGTCTCTTCTTACAAGCCTCAAGTGGTCTAAGGAGGACATTCAGATTTCTGCATCAACAACATTAATATTAACAATAACAATTAACCATAACAACGAAATAGCACTAACATTAACATTACTTTAATATGGGGGTGGCTAACATGGAGTGTGTGTACTGACATGGGTGTGTACTAACAAGCTAATCCAAAAAAAAAAAAAAAAAAAAAAAAAAAAAAAAAAAAAATCATTACTTTAATATGGGGATTATGGAACATTTAAAATCAAATAATTATAAATGATAACTAATAATAACATTAAGTCATATGATTACTAATCTAACATTAATTTAATATATATTATAATAAATTTATAATACTATATAATATATATAATATATATATATATATATATATATATATATATATATATTTATATATATATATATATATATATATATATGTTACAATATTGATATATTATAATATTAACATTACTTTAATCCAACTATCCAACCAATTATCCATACATCATTTTTATTTATGTATAATATACAAATATAATATAGGATTTGCGGTTTTAATTTTTTTTATTTAATATGTAATATATAATTAATTAATTATGTATATTATAATATATAAATATAATATTAATAGGGTTTATTATTTAGGATTTTTTATTTAATAATGTAGGGTTTACTGTTTATTATTTTGTATTTAATAAATAATATATAATTTATAGGATTTACTATTTAAAACTTTTTTAATAAATAATATGTAATATACTGTTTAATTATATAATTTATAATATATAAATAATATTTATAATTTTATAATCTATATAATGCAATAAATTAAAAAATCGGGTTTGACTGCATACCGACAGCCGGACTGGCGAGTTGCAGCAAGGGCAGGGTGACCGGGTAAGGCAGGGACCACGGGACACTCAGACAGTAGGGGCAGGGTGATTGGGGCAGGGCGACTGGGCAGGGCAGGGACCACCGGACGCTCAGACAGCAAGGGTTGGGCGAGCAGGCCGGTCGAGTGCAGGAACTAGACCATCAGACCAGCAAGCGAGGACAAGCAGTCAGGTGACTAGACTGGCTAGCTGTGAGAGAGAGAGAGAGAGAGAGAGAGAGAGAGAGAGAGCTCGGGTGACCAGTTGGGTTGATGAGATTTGAAAGAAATGGGGTAAAGTTAGGTTAGGTTAAAATTTTCTTTATATATCCCTTGGCCGAGTCAAGCCGAGACCGAGTTATATATCGAACCGAGTCGAGTCGAGCTCAGGCCAGCTCGAACTTAGCTCAAAATTTTTCAAGCTAAAAAAACCAGCTCGACTCGGCTCAAACTCAGTTTCGAACTGAGTTGAATCGAGCTTTTTCAAGCCGAATCGAGCGAGTTGACTGAGCTAGCTCGGTTCATGTACAACTCTATGTCTACCACTGAGCCATGCAGCTGGACCTACCCAATCCTTACTTGGTCTAACCCAAAGTTGCATATTCAAGTAACAAAATTTTATCCAGACAATTGATACGAAGATCATTACCAAGGATGGCTTATGAATTTGGTCTATTTCAGTTGAAGTCATGACCTTCTAGGTACCCCATCAATATATAAACCGGCTCGTAACAATTCAACTCTGGCCTAATCAAATATAAGGGGTCCTTTATCATCTTTACTAATAAGAGTTTACTTGTTTATTTTTTAAAAAAAGAATTATTTGATAATAGTCTAAAATTACATTGACATAATTTAAAAAGAAAATATTTATCTTTTAATTCTTTAGGGAAGGATTTATTTTTTGAAAGACTTATTTTGCTAAAATGAATAAATAAGATATTTATCTCTTGACTATTTTGAAAATGATTTTTTTAAGATTTTTTACTTGCTGAGAGGGGTAAATTTGTTTTGCCTAATTTTGAGATAAGTTTATCCCTGAGCTATCTTATTATCTTCTCTTCTCTTTAAAATCTCTCTTGAGTGGGCCCATATGATAGATTACCCATATTAAAGGTAGGGCCTACCTAATGAATGATACATATCAAAGATGGGCCATGTCCCACACCAAAGTGTGGCCCTACATGATTGACGATCCACATCAAGTGGGCCCTACTTGATGGGCAGTTCACATCAAAGGTGGAACTCACATGATGATGGTGGACAATGAAGGTAGGCCCACATGATGGAAGGTTAACATCAAAGGTAGGCCCACATGATGAACAACCCATAAAGAAGGTGGGGCCTCACATGATGAATGGTATACATCAAGGTGGGCCCAAATGCACAGTTCACATCAAACGTGAGCCCCACATGATGGAAGACTTACATCAAAGTGTGGCCCTACATGATGGACTAGCCACATCAAGTAGCCCAACCCGATGGACAGGTCCACATCAAAGGTGGGACCCACATAATGGTTGTGGGACATTGAAGGTGGGCCCTCATAATGGATGATGGACATTGAAGGTAGGCCCACATGATGAATGAACTTATATTGAAGGTGGGGCCTACATGATGAATAGTCCACATCAAGGCGGACCCACATAATGGATGGAGTGGGCCTTACATGATAAGTAGCCCACGTTAAAGTGTTGTCCCACGTGATGGATGATTCACATGGGCCCCACATGATAGATGGTCTACATCCAAGGCCTCACATGATGGACAACCCATATTCAAAGTGCCCCGACATGATGGATGGTGATTCATATAGAAAGCGAGCCCAACACGAAAGATGGTGAACATCAAAAGTAGGCCCCACATAATGGATGGCCCACATCAAAGTGTGACCCTACATGATGGAAGGCCCACATCAAATGGTCCCACCTAATGGATGACCTGCATTAAGGTGGGCCTCACATAATGGATAGTCCTCATCAAAGGTCAGCTCTAATAATGAATGGCTCACATCCAAGGTGGGCCCAACATGATGGACAACCCACTTTGAAGGGTGGGGCCCACACAATGGATGCATCGAATGTGGGCTCCACATGATGGGTAATGACATTAAAGGGCCCTACATTAAGGACATTTAATATCGATGGCGGGCCCCACATGATGGATAACCTACATCAAGGTAAGCCCCACATAATGGATGATCTGCGTCAAAAGTTGGCCCCTGATGATGAATGGTCCACATCCAAGAGGAGCGCCACATGATGGATGACCCACTTCAAAGGTCTAGACCACATGATGGGCGGTCTCACATCAAAGGTGGGCTCCACATTATGGATAACCTAGATCCAATGTCTGAACGATGAATGACCCACACTTTATGGTGAGAGGCATGAAGGAGTGTGCTTACTTAATTCGGAGTTGTTGCAATTTAAAAAATGATAGCAATTACCCTTTATATAATTTTTTATTTTTTATTTTTTATTTTTTAAAAGCTTTAATTTAAATGTTTTGCCTATAGTGTTTGTTTCATTAAGAGTTTTTTTTTTTTTTGTTTAGGAAAAAGTGATTTTACCTAATGATTTTAGTGTAAAACAAGTGCTATATTGATAATTTTTTTAAAAAAATTTATAAAAAAAAAAAAAAAAAAAAAAAGACTTAATTCTCTAGCACTTAAGTGATTGGATATAGATGCCAAATGGGTCCTAAATTAAAATTAGGTTGGGCTGGTTTGCTTGGGTTGAGCTCAACCTAAGTTACAGCCTTACAGCCTTTAACTCAATGGTTATTGTAGGAGAGGTGTCGTTATGTCTGCGTACCATGCGATTGGCAGACCTTGTGACCGGCATGGCAGACCTAGGTCCATGAAAGCAACTCCAACAAAGGTTTTGATTTCCTCATTATGCACACATAATGGTTCACTAAGACCCTATGGGGATGGGCATATTCGATGAATCCATCCCATTCATCCCATCCATTCATTCAGATTCTTCAAAGTGAAACATGGGCCCTGTAAATTTTTACACAGGATGTTCCACACCCATGTGTTGGCCAGTTGACTACCCCACATCATCCTTGGGACTGGTTGGACGGCCCAACCCTGTAGAGCCAGGGCTGGACCCCGGCTTTATAATTTGGTTGGGTGTTTGTGCCTAGGCAAAAGATGAATGGCGAGCACATATCAATTATCAAGTGGACCACCACTATTGTATAAAAAGAATGAACGGTGGCATTTGGATCCTAAGTTACTCTAGATAAGTTACTTATGCCATACCTAACTTATCTTGGTTTTTACTTAATCAAAAGATGAATATATTTAGTAAACAACATACTTATCATCCAAAAAGTATAAACACATATTTGGTTTCCAACACAATAAGTAATTATCTCCCCCCGAAATCCATTGCCCATCATGTGGGGCCAAACTTTGATGTGGATTGTTTGTGTGGGCCCCACCTTTGATGTGGGCCGTCCATCATGCAATGCCCACTTGGTTGTGGGCCATTCATCATTAGGAGGCCGGCCTTTAATGTGCACAGTTCATTAGTTAGGGCCCACCTTTGATGTTAGCCGTCCATCATATGGGGCCCACCATCAATGCTATTGTCCATCATATGGGGGCCATCTTCAATATCCTACTGCCCATCATGTGGAGCCCACTTTTTATGTGGACCATCCATCATATGGGACCCGCCTTAGATTTGGGCCACTCATCATTAGACTGACCTTTGATGTTGACTGTCCACCCACCTTGATGTGTATCATCCATCATATGGGGCCGCCATTACTAATTGCCCATCATGTGGGGCTTACTTTAGAAGTAGGCCATTCATTATTAGGGGTGGACCTTTGATATGAATCGTCCATCACGTGGGGCCACCTCGATATGGGTTATCATCTTGTGAGGCCGACTAGATCATCTATCATTCATTGGATGATTTTCTAATCTCATGAACTCGGAAGATGTTCATATTTTCAAAGTTGTTTTGTCACCGATGAAAATTAAGAAAATAAATTACTTTTAAAAGTTGAAAAGCAATAAAAATTAATTGATACAGAAAAGTTATTTATTGATAGTATCCAAACGTGCCCTTAGTTAAAAGACACTTGTCCAATAAATGTCATGTTTCTAATCCATTTATACAATGGTACTTCTCATAGATAGAGGATATTCAAACCTTAGGTCATTTTACTCTTTTTGCTTACGTGGCTGGCGCGGCCCTATGGTGCAAAGGCCTCTCCGCAATGGTCTATTGCCGCCCCTCATTTTCATGTTGAGCTTAATTGAAATGTTCACAAATGGGCAAAACCCATTTATTAATCGGGCCCTGAAGTCAGGCCCAGGCCCAGACCAACAGATTTTACAAGCCAGAGCATGATGAACCTAAAATGTGCAATCAGACCATTGACGCCCTTAGCTAGAGTATTTTAGGGATTTTTACTATGAAAGTCACTCTTACCAAATGCACCGAGGAACTGAAATTCGGAAGGGGTGCTGTTTAGTGATTGAAATGACCCAAGTGTTTCTTCTGGAACTATTTAAGTCGAGAATTATGAGGCCCACATGATGTGTATTTGACATCTATCCCATCTAGCAGGTAAACTCCGCCCTGATAATCAGGTAAAATCATCATATGGACCATACATGAAATTGGATTTTTTGGGGGTGTACATTGTCTTTAATAGTGTGGCCCACCTTATACTGGGATTGGCTTGAGTTTTTGATTATTCCAATCATCACAATGCATCTATTGGACGGGTTAGATATCACACATGCACTATATAAACCCCCCAAGGAAAGAAAAAACAAGGGCATTTGGATAATTTTAACCCCCTAAAAGCACCTCCTTAGAATTTTGGTTCAACAAAGCACCCCCTAAGAGTTTATGAGGAATTTTGCCATAAAAATCTAACATTTATGAAAAACTCTATTAATTCAAAATTTAAATTATTACTTTTGTCTGTTTGTCCTTTCACTTACTAAAGTTGGTGAAGATAGTACATTCCGAATGCCTAGATTCAAAAGAGATATCATAAAAAGCCGAGAGATTGTAACAGTAATTTCGGGTCATTGATTTGTGTAAGTGGGCCTCACTTGTAAAAACCAAAAATAAAAATAAAAATCCAAAGTGTTGTACAATCTCCTGTGCTGAGAATGGTCTAATACCTTGTTATGGAGAGATCCTTCAGTGCTGTCAAAGCATTGTTAGTTATAATGCTTCTAGTTGTATCGGTTCACTTGGACAGTCCAACGGATCAATCTCAGCCATCCACCAAGTCAAGAGCACATTTCATGGGCTACCATGAAAAAATCACGCCAATCAGATGATGCGGTCCCTCCTTACTTCATGCCATGGACACGATAGTTTTCTTGTGCAAATGATCTTGACCATTCATAATAAAAGAAAGAGATAATGCAGTTAAAGGGAAATGGTACTATGAGGTCGACCTCATGGGATGAGGTCGAGCTTTGTGGGCCCCAACATGATGTATGCTGAACATCAACACCGTGCATTTGATGGGTATCCTTTAGTTTATGGGATATCCCAAAAATCAGCCCTATACACAACTCAGGTGGGCCATACCATTTAAAACAATGTGAAGTCATGCGTAAAGCATAAAAGAACTTTGTGGGGCCACCTGAGTTTTGGATGTGGCTGAAACTTTCTCTGACCCTTATTCCATGTGGGACACACAAAATGGATGGGCTGGATTTGTGAACCACATCTCGATGGGCCCAATAAACGATTATGAATGTTTTAATGGGAGGGTAACCCCTCTCAACTGTTGTATGAGGTGTGGCCCACCCAAGTCATGGATTGACTTGATTTTTAAGCATGTGGCCCACCATGAAATGGTGCATCCGATTGATGGGATAGATGTTTGACACGCATCACAGTGGGCCCACACAGCTTGACCTCATGGGAAGTTCCCATGAGGTCGACCTCATAGTACCTTTTACCATATTTAAGATTGTTAAATCGGTATGATATTTGCATTGGTAGCCATGAAATGCATGTTTGACTCAACCAACGGTATAGATCAATAACTAAGAGCACCACAACTTACAATGATGTTTGAGCTTTTGATTCATACGCAAGGGGCTATAGTCATGCATTAGTGAAGTATGCAAATGCACATATGGTATCAAAATGCAACCAATATCGGCCCTGTAAAAGTAAGAGAGGCTAAAGATATTCGTGATGTGTGTCCTTTAAAAGAATTAGAGTTATTTGATGCTCTGGTAAAGTATGGTGCTTGATACACATCATTTAAAAAATTGCACCTGTCATACATTTAACTCTTTTTTTTTATTTTTCTTTTTTATTAGCTTATTAGTGCATTCATTGTCAGTTTACACATCACTGTTAGCCACCTCCACTGGAATCAATACCAAGACTTCGGTGTTGAAACGAGGTATTTTTAACTCAATATACCACTTAAGCTATGGACCTGGGCATATGTTATACATTTAACGCAAACTAGGGATATGACTCTTGCAACACATGTAGTGACGAGTAGATATAAGCAAAGGGAAATGTGGAGCTACACACAAAGTGTGTATTGTAAAGATACAGAAGGAAACAGCTGCAACCCATCCTCATTTTTCCTTGTTGTGGCCCACTTCAGTCCGGTCGAATTTACTTAAGTATTAGGCCTGATGTTCTAACATTAGCCTATGCAATAAATTTACAAGAGGGGATATCACATAGTATCAGAGTGGGCTCTACATAGCTTTTGTCTCACATATCATTCGGGTGGGCCCCACATAGCTTTTGTCTCACGCTCTCCCTAATTAATGTGGGTCTGATCAGGGAAGAAAGGAGATTAATGTGTGCTCATGGACTGAAATAAGTAGGAAGTTGGTGAAACTATGTCATCCTTGGTGTATTAAAATGGAAACAGTTATTGCCGAGCAACTATATTTTTATGACAAATTTACCCTTTTTTAACCAATATTGAGAAGCTAATTGCAAGGGCAAAAATGTCCAAAGCTATTAGATTAGCATTATATATATGGTAGAGATAGAGATTAAACTAAATGGCTGACAACCCATCAATCTCAAATAATATCCATCTGGCAATCCAAACATTTGATTCATTGATGATTATTTGCTGACATAGAATCAATGGATAATTTTGCTTTGGACTGAAAATAAATGTCCGGCAATCCAATCGTCAACATGAATTTTGGTTCATGGTGGGACCCATATTTGGATTTTAATACGAAATATTTGAATGCCACACTTGCAATTCCCATTAATTTCTAGTTGCATGTGTATAATCCATCACACTCTCGGTAAGAGTAACAAAGTTTTTACTGTACCAAAAGAGCTTTACGTTGCATTTCTTGCATCAGACAAGAAAAATGGGCATCCCGTTCTCGTGCTCCTGATTGTCCTTCTGGTGGGCCCATCACAGCTGGGAGATCCATGAAATCTTTCCCATAATATGATCCTAGACTTTTATATTTTAGACCGTTGAATGTGAACGTTGCTGTAATGTTTCATCTTCCTTCGCGGAACTGATCACCTAAGGACATCCATACCATGCAGAAGATAGGCCCCATCATAAAGATCAATGATCTCAAAATCATACCAATCCACTCATTAGATGCATGGGCCACACTTGTATGCTGAGCTATAACTCAAGTTGTCTATTAATTCAAATTGTGTGGCCCACCTAATGAATGGACTGGCTTGATTTTTGTCCCAGTAATGAATTTCACCACCTATGAGTCCTTACTCTTGCTTGGATGGTAGAATCTCAGAGTTTCAACTAAGGGTCAAGGGTTCGAGTACTCATAGGTGGTGAAATTCCACTTAGGCGTGAGTGTGTGGGAGTGGTAGACTCTCAGGAGTGTCATCAAAAAAAAAAACGAAGAGCATCTGATGGAGGAGGTCAAGCGCAAATCGTCCTGATTTTGGGCCGCAGCACAAATGCATCAGGGGCTTCTTTCCAAAAGAGTCTGATTTGCTCATGCTACATCTGGGGTTCTGATGACAACTTGGTCAAAAGACATGCAATTTGAGTTGACTCACCTAGTCCTGAGTCGAGTCATGACTCACCCAAATTTGGGCTGATACGCTTGACTTCGCCGAGTCAGGGGTGGCTTGTCTAAGGTGACTCATTGGGTCGAACCGAGTTCGATTCGGCTGAGACGATGCTCCCTTATGATGGTCTATTGGAAAAAAATATAGCGGCTAGCTCATGGTTCAATGATCTGGATCGTTTATCCATTAGGACTATGGGCAGACCCTACCTCAAAAATCTCCTTGATGGGACAATCCTAAGCTTCCATTCATTTATTTTAAAAAAATGACACCAGTTGGATGATCCAATTCATCAAATAAATTGCCTTGAAATGAAGAGTAACAAGAATTGTTAACAGTAGATGAATAAGAAATCTGAGTCGGGTCTGAAATAATATGTATTAGCTTACTCGTCATGAATTAGGTAAATTGACGCGGTCTTCGCAGTTTACTTTCAGACAACGAAGGATTATTAGGGTATGACATGCGTGTACGCATCGTCAACCATCTATCATTTGATGTGCTTGAAAATGTAAAGCGACCCATGGATAATTCTTGATTATGTAGGGTGATGTATGTGAGACATGCGATGATATAGGTGGCACACATGATGCATGCGCACATGCATAACTTGGTATATGCAACACATTAAGCACATTAAAGTCGGACTCGAGTGGCCCGCTATGCCATTGAAAGTTCTTGCAAGCAAAAGCTATATAGGCCCCACTGAGATATAAGTGAGAAAGTTGGTTGATAAGGTGGAGTAAATTGATGCTATGTTGGGGAGGCCTTCTCTCCGCTTGTAATTGTAATACCCGCTCCTTCCTCTAATTGCAATTAAACTCGGCTCAATCTTTTACTCGCATGCAATGACAGATCACAATCATATTATTAAAAGCTTGTGGTAAGAATGAGTTTTGTTGGAGTGACCGGAAATAATAACCCAAAGACTTCGTTTATTCTCCGTTGCTTGTGTGGATAAGGCTAACTTGAGCATCAATCCTATTCGTTTCAATTGGCTGCTTTCTTCTCGCAGCACCTCATTCCTGTGGTCTTTTCTGTTTGGGCTCTTTCGGGCCAGGACTGTCAGTAACAATTCCCCAGCAAATTGATAAGATATAACTTGTTATTTAAATTAATCTTCTTCTCCTATTTCATTAGGTCTCGATCCCATCAGAACATTGGGTTATCAATCCAAGTAATCCTTACCACCAACTGCAATGCCTGATAAGGCTGCAATGACAGTAGGAATAATTTAATATAAGAAGGCTTTGTGCACTACCCGATGCCACCGCTCACCCATCAAGGTGTTCAATAAAAAAAGATAAAAAAAAAGAAGAATCCTTATTTGTATGAGAAGCAGCCGAGTGACTGAAGTGCATAACGAAATGAGAGACGAGTCATGTGTAGCGAGCAGCAATTGAACTTTACATGGAAAATGCATCCAACAGGAATTGAACCTATAAATTTGTCAGCTCATGTTAGGACATGATCCAAAAGAAGAGTTTTATCTAAAACTCCTGTGAATTTGCAAGTTTATCTAAAACTCAAGCGAATCACACTACCAAAACCTTTATGAGGAGATGGTAGTTTTGGATTAGGCTTTTTTTTTAAAAAAAAAAAAAAAAAAAAAAAAAAGACTGGTCCATCCCAATTTGAATGAACTTATGAAGGGTGTGGATGGCATACAAATGTCATGGTGGATCTAAAATTCAAATTTAAGTATTGGCCATTTCCATAAAATGATTTCTCATTATGTGGTTTACTTAAGCTTTGAATCAACCTCTTTTTTGGATCATGTCCTAACATATATCGGAGAAACTGATGAACATCCTAGTGTATTTCTTATAAATATGATGGTCGGCTCTTTGAAGCTTCCAATGTATAATAGTCGCTAGTAGATATATGTCACATATTTTATGCTTGAAGATGGATGGTGGCACGTACTTGAGTAAACAAGGTCTTCACATACAATAAATTATGATGAATAAATAATTCTAAGATTAGATTAATTAAGCAATCCTAACCTCTTATTTGTGAATGTTTATTTGTAAAAATAGTAGTATTAGATATTTTCCATTTTCAACTGTCCAATACATACCCACTAATTTGATAGTCAGATTATTAAATAGGTTTAATTGTGGTTCAAGATACATTTATATTAAATATTATAATTTTACTAGTTTAAATTAATTATATATTTGTTTGGTTAACTATATTTGCTTGTAATTTGACTTAATTAAGTATTAATTAATTAAAATGATAAACGTCAAAGACCATCCGTACATGACATTGACGTCTAACTTTTTGGTAGGTCCTCACTTGAAAAATGAGGCAGATTATGTGGACCCCACTATGATATATGTGTTTTATCCATGCAGTCCATTCATTTTTCTTGATCATTTTAAGGCATGAGCCTAAAAATGGAGTAGATTCGAAGATCAAGTGGACCACAACATAAGAACTGATGAAAATAATGACATCACCGTTGAACTCACTTTTTTATTTAGTGTGGTCCACTTGAGCTTTGCATTTGCCTCATTTCTTCACTCATATGTTAGAATGACCTAAAAATACGAATGGACGGCATGGATACAATGCATACATTGTAGTGGGGCCGTACAGGTTTGATAATGAAACGATGTTCAGTAATAGGAGTAATTCCACTCTTTCCAAACAACCCTCGACCATTATTATTATGCTTTCGCCATAGGGTATCTGCATAAACAAATTGGCCCACCGCATGCAATGTGCGTTTCATGAGTAATTTTAAAAACTCGTGTATCATCTATCAAAGTCTGCCCGAGTAACAAAGCTTTTTCTCAACTAGTTATCAAATCCCTAGGCCGAGAAAGTAATGGGTATGATTTTGAGATTGGTGTGGTTTTCCGAATGTGGACCATCCACAATAATGTCCACCACATGGATGGTTGATTGTTTACCACCATTTACAGCTCCACATGCTATGCAAACTCGCCTCAGCATGTGGAAGAAATGCACACGTGTGGAAAGACCTGGGCATCTCAACATCAGGTCGGTGTAGATTCCTTGTCTCAGAAATAACGCAGATCTGACCGTTTGGTGGGCCCAACCGTACATCGATATATTATCTTAATCAGTCATTTGTTTGTACGCGAATGCCCCGGCCAGTCTCCAGCTGTTAGCGGGCACGAGCTTTGAGTGGCCACCGTGATTTATGGGTCTTCCACACCGTTAAATTTTTTCCTTTTTCGTAACATTTTAGGGTATAAGCTTAAAAATGAGGTAGATCCAACGCCCAAGTTGACTATAAAACGGGGATTAAATGCTTACCATTGAAACCTTCTTTAAGGCCATGGAAGTTTTAGATGGAGCTGATATTTGTGTTTTCTGTTCATCCAAGTCCTAACATTTTATACCAGCTTAAAAATGAGGTAGATCCAAGGCTCAAGTTGTCTATAAAATGGGTATTAAATGCTTACCATTGAAAACTTCTTCAAGGCTATGGAAGTTTTAGATAGGGCTGATATTTGTGTTTTCTTTTCATCTAGGTATATGTAACTTTATGAATAAGTTAGATGGTAAATAAACATCACGATGGGCCCTAGAAAAGTTTCAACAGTGAGAATCATTATCACCATCGCTTCCTGTAGTGTGGTCCACTTAATCCTTGGATCTCCCTCAATTTTGGCATTTTACCCTAAAATAATAGGAAAAAAATGGATGGACGGTGTGATAAGACCCATACAACACGGTTAGTGGTTCTCATGTCTGCGCTGTATTATCATGCGCGTGGGCCCATGGTCAACGATCCAGACCTTCGAAATGGTGGGCCTTAAAATAGATTAGTGATTCCGTTGAAGTCACCCGGGTTAAAATACTAAAGCCCTTTTAATTTGGTCTGTTCTCCATCGAATTGGACCACATGTGTAACTTTTATTCTAATCCGTCTATTTTTAGGCCCCATGTAAAAATTTTAAACCTTAATTTTATATAATATCAAGGCAATTATCTATCTATTTTGAGATCCATCTCATCAACGATTCAGATCATCAGATTGTATGCCCCAGAGATGTTAAACTAATAGCATACTACACGTTTACGGTACTCCGCGAGACTTCGTACCTTGCTCACACCATCTCCTCTCCTGTTTTCCGTTTCAAAAACGGAATGCGACAAAGAGGAATCATCGAATCCTGATGCAGGACTACGTGAAGTAGTGTCCCGCTGTGCAAACACATGGAAATTATTATCATGTTTGGGAAATCTAGACCGTTCATCTTATGGGATGTACGGTGAATGTGGGTAGCAAGAAAATTCTGTAAGATCAAATATAGTTATTCAGTACATCAGAAGACTAGGAACAGATGGTAAAGAGAAAGATACAGCATTCTACTGACCGTCTGTAAAAGAATTTAAAATTTTCATCCTTCTACGCTACTTTGAATAACATCAACGGTCTGGATTATGGAGAAATGGATCCCACTTGCAGGAAATAGATGCATCAGGACACTATTGAGTGTCCATCCTGTGATGCATCAGGACTCTGCAATCCACCCTGCAACAAAACAAGAACACGGCTCCCAGTCGGCCTCATCAAAATCCCAGAGAGAGAGAGAGAGAGAGAGAGAGATGGGTTTTTGAGGATTTGAAGAGAGAGAAAGAGAGGTGGGTTTTGAGGATTTGAAGAGAGAGGGAGACAGAGAAGTGGATTTTGAGGATTTGAAGAGAGGGAAGAAAGAGAGGTGGGGTTTTGAAGACTTGAGAGAGAGAGAGAGATCCTCTATTCTTCTCTCTTCCATTTTTTTTCCACTTCACAGCAAAAATCATAGCAATTAGAATCCAAAAGAAAAAGAAAAAAGGAAAAAGTTTCCTAATTTTCCATTTGCATTCTCCACCAGGAGAGAAATCCTAGCCGTCCAAAATGGGATGCACCCAATCCAAGATCGAGAACGAGGAGGCAGTCACCCGCTGCAAATTGCGGAAGCAGTACATGAAAGAAGCGGTCGGGGCCCGAAACCATTTCGCCGCCGCCCATTCCTCCTACACGATGGCCCTCAAGAACACCGGCGCCGCCCTCAGCGATTTCGGCCAGGGCGAGGTCGAGGATTCCCAGAGCCACGCCCAACCAGGCGTGGGGCCTACTACCGCCCCCGTTCCCCAACCCCCTCTCGACAACCTCCCCCCTCCCCCGCCCCCTCTTCCCCAACCCCCTCTCGACAACTTCCCCCCTCCCCCGCCCCCTCTTCCTGACTTCTCGCCACCCCCTCTCATTCGCTCTGCAAGCATGCCCGATCTCCCCATCCCCAAATCCGAATCCCATCCCTCTGAAACCATCCCTGAAGAGGAAGACCAAGACGAGGAGGACGATGCAGCTGGGCCCACCACCCCAACTTCCCTGCGTCCACCCCCACCTGGTCTGCCATCCGAAGCCGTCACCCCGCCCCTGCCCGAGCCCGACCATAAGGGCGATGCATGGGACTTCTTTTTCCCTGCCATGCACGATAGCATGCCCGGTCCTTCATTGCCTGAGCCAGAAGTAGAAGTGGCCCCACCTCCACCTCTGCGTCGTGTTAAAGATGATGGAATCAAGAGCAAGATCGACGATGTTGTTAATGATAATAGTACCGTGGAGAGGATGCCGGAGAAGGTAATTACTGAGCCTGTTACTAAGACTGTGAAGAAGCAGAAGCAGGGGAGTAGTGGCGGCGGTGGCAGTAGCAGTAGTCAACATGGTGGTGGTGGGTCTGAGGGATTGAAGAGGGGTAAGGCTGCAGCCGCGGCCAATACAAGCCTGTTGGAGATCTTGAAAAAGCTTGACGATCATTTCCTTGGAGCATCGGAGAGTGCCCATGAGGTGTCGAAGATGCTGGAGGCGAATCGGTTGCATTACCACTCGAATTTTGCGGACAACCGAGGTATAATTAATTTATATGTTTTTCTCTTCTTTATGGTACTGCATTGTATTTGGGCACTCTGGATAGTGTGTCAACTGTCAAATGGCATTCCGAAAATGGTAACACTTGATTGGCAATTTGGCACACTTTCGCAATGAATGGGACCATCCAATCAGTGGACTGCCTCATGGATTGGACATAAACCGAAAATTGCGCTGATTGTAAGTTTGTAGATCAATGATTGAGGATACGTTCTGTAGATTGAATGGTTAGAAACAACTAATTGCTCTGTTTTATTTATTTATTTATTTATTTTGGTAATAACTAATAGCCCATCAATTGGTTGATTTAGATAGACTGACACAATATCCAATGGTGTTAGCTATAGGTTTGATACCCTACTCATGTTTATTTTTGAGGGATATGTTCTTGGGTCCTCTTTTGCATGTTCTAGAAATGAACTATTTTTCTTGTTGCTTTCGTGTTGACGTTGATTGATCTGCTAGCCTGCAATCTTATTTGGCAACAGACATTACCCTTTTCTCTTTCACTGCACCAGTCTGAGGAGCACAATTCCCTAGCTTGTTCTGGTTGATTGTATATTTAGGTGACCATCTTAATCTTAAAATGAGGCTTTATTGGGTAATGCAATACATTATCCAGTGCCACCCCTTTTGGACAATAAGACAAAGAAGGAGAAGGTCCGCCTTCATCAACTGCACATTCACAATATATTTGCTGGGTTTTTTCTTCTTCTTCTTTTTTTTTTTTTTTTGTGTTTTTTTCCTTGGGGTCAGTCATCAGTGAAATGTGAATATGGACTTGGCAAATTGATGGACTTGATATTTTCATGGATTTGTCAAGAATTTGGATATGATAAATCTTGAAAATTGATATTTGGTAATCAAGCTACAAATCCATGGAATGACTTCTTGAATCCACTTTTTTGTTGTTTGGCAATAACTTTCACAAGGGAATTTAACAGAAATAGTTGAATCCATTGATTCCATGCATTCGGTAACTTGTCTGTGAGATGTGATCCATTCATCAGTTGGGTCACTCACACCATTTATATAGCTTATAGCCTAAAATTCAGGCCAATCTAGCAATCAGGTGTGTCATGTGTTTATAGAAGTGTTCTATGCATCAACACTATCAATATCTTGGGTTTTCCACATGTGCAGTACGATATGTTCTTGGAATACACTTTTTTACAAGATGTCAGGTGATAGTGTAAACGACATTGGCTGATATTTGTCGATATCTCTGATACTTATGATATTTCCCATGACCATTATCTGCAATATTATTTCCTGCCCTCCACCCCCCTCTCGACACCCGGTTCAATCCTTCGTTCTACAAGGGGTTTTCCTTGTTTTGTTTCTAGAGGAATAGACTAGAAGACTGCTGGAAATTGATTCTGTTACCCTCTTTAGCAGCAGTGTTGTTTGAAAAGAGCCCCCCCCCCCCCCCGGGACATGGGCAAACACAATGTTTGTCCTTGAAACGAAATCTTCTATATTGTCAAATATAACCCACAACCTCCATGGGGATCTCAGACCAAGGTTTGTGCTCATGCAATTATATATTTGTTCTTTTTTTTCTTCAGTTTTTTTGTTATATTTATTTGTGTTTTATTGTGTATGAAAAAAGTAACAACAACAACAACAACACACACACAACAACAACACACACACACCACACACACACACACACACACACACACACACACATATATATATATATATATATATATATATATATATATTATTGCTTATCCCTTAAACAATGGAAAACCATTGTGCAAAGTTTTCTTATGTGTGTAATCATGCGTTTTTTAACATCTCCTGAAGTTTTATTGAAAAATTCCCACATTTTCCTGAAGTTTCCCCAATGTTTCCCTCAAATTATGATACGTTATGCAACAAATGCATTCTTTCTCAATGTTTCCCATGATAATTCCAAATTTTAAGTGTGTGATGCATAGCATGATATTGTGTAACGCCCTGGTTTTCAGAACCCGAGTACATGACTCAAATTCCAAGAACCCAGGAGTTAGCTAAAGGTAATGGTGAATCAACGAATAAATCAAAGTGCAGATAGTGGGAAAAGGAATATAATATATACCTGAACCAACATACGAACAATATTCTGGCCCACTCAGTTGGGGGCCAATCACAAAACTTCAAGTTTCTATAACTCCAAATGTACTGAAATAAAGAAAAGGGTTGTTTTACTGATTTAGCCCAAAATAGGCGGTCGCCTCTTGCTGCGGCCCCTCATCATAAAGTCCCTCCTCGACCGCCACATCTTCCAAGCCTGCCGAATACTCGTCAACTCCTGTACCTACGTCCTCTGTACGGTTGAATATTGATGAATGAGTGGCCAACTCAGTGTGATCTCCCCTCAAGATTACACACCGCCGCCCTAAATAAGTAATAGTATGAAACATCCAAGCAGGCAAAACACAGTAGATGCAGTCTTGTTAAATGCGGGGATGTATGAATGTAATTATCGTCCCGGGTAAAACATCCAGACGGACATTGGGGTCGTCACCCATGCAATTATTGACACGGGTAAAACATCCAGACAGGCAACATGTATGATAACATTAGATGATGGTTTGTGCCCCGGGCAAAACATCCAGTCAGACAAATCTGTGTGTTACGTACGACAGTAATAGATGCTGGTCTGTGCTATGCATGCATGATTATGCCAACCCATTATTAATCCAATTGCATTCAGCCAATTCAGATAAGCATCTCGGTCACTACGGGGAGCACATGGCCCAGCGTAGGCTGACGACTCGGGCATAGTGTCCCATGACCACCATCCCCGGCCCATGAGGCTACCGTCTTAGGGTGTGTTTGGTACCCAACAACATGGGGTCAATCAACTTAACATCAAAACTCCCATGTCGGGGGCCTACTCTCATGACAACCAGTCTGATTTCATCCTAAGCACGGACTCTCCTTTGCTAAGACTTCTTATGGAGAGATTTAGCAAAATGTGTGTTATAGCAACATAGACCATAATATGAAAAAGGAATGAGGAACAATACATATGCTAAATCAATACACATTAACTGAAATAATGTAGGGTACATAACATGAATGACTTAGATTATCTATTTAGGCAGTCCAGAGAAATCAAGAATCTAAATAATAGCAAGCATGATCATTATCATTAATGCAGTCCACTTCACGCAATGTACCATTAGTCTAACTAGTCATTTATGTTGATAAAGCTACTATTTCTGGTCTAGTTAGGGATGAAAAGCTTAAGAGGAAAGAAATCATCACCAGTCAAGGCGTAGAGAGCTCCTAGAAGCAAGTTCCTTTGAGAAGATGGTGAATTTATACCACTTACGTAATTCCATGTACAAGTTTATTTACGTTAGACAATGAGCCACGAGTTTTAATACATGAGGGTTGGAAGGCCCTACGCCAAGTTGTTTGGGCTATAACCAAGGGCGATTAAGCCCACCAACTTGTGGTCCTCATGAATGGGCTGCGCTTATCTACACCAGAGTATTACCCCAGGAGGTTAAACTCTGTTTGAAAAGGTCATCTGGCCCACATCACTAGTAATAATGGTGATCATGATTTCCACTGTTGGAACCCCACGGGGCCCACCCTGGTGTTTTGTTTCCCATCCAATTTGCTCATAGGATCACCAGGACCTGCCTTTAAGAGGTCAAGCAATTATCTCTTCACCAGGACCTGCCTTTAAGAGGTCAAGCAATTATCTCTTCTCTCCCTCTTCTTCTTCTTCTTCTTCTTCTTCTTCTTCTTCTTCTTCTTCTTCTTCTTTTTGTTCCAGAGCCTTGGTGCTTTAAAAAAGGTTTCAATAGTGGACGCCTACCCTCCACTGTTTATGGCAGTGTGGCCCATTTGATAACCAGATCTATCTTATTTCTCTCCCCAGCCCCTTAGGACGAGCTCACCAAATGGGTGGATGGTTTGGATGAATCACATACATCCATGTGAGGTTCCCACGGCCCATCCAAATGGACGGCTTGGAATACAAGCACACATTAGGGTAGGGCCTTTCATGACACCGTCCAACAATGGACGGTGCAAGTGTTCACCCGGGCCAGTGGCTATCCAATAGATGGACGGCTCAGGTGTAGAACGTATCCATGAGGTGGGTTCACACGTGTAGGACCCACCATGCTATTTGCATAGTATATGCATATACATATATATTATGTAGATATTCTGTTTCAAACGTCCTGGTGTATATGTACACCAGTGTATCTGTGTAATGTATATGCATACTATATATAACATATTTATTTATTCATTTACTTCCAATATATTTTTCCTTCAAAAAAGAAAAGAAAAAGAAAAAGAAAGAAAGGAAAAGAAAATGTCTAACACTGGGCGTCACTGAGGGACGTCCAGCCCAGGATCCTCATCTGGACGCAACATCCCTAATGGACGGTCCAAACTCAAGTGGCCCATGGTGGCCTGGCATTAGTGCAGCCCACCCTCATTTGGTGGGGCCCATAGTCGATGCAGGGCTCACAGTCAGGGCAGCCCATTGACGTTGGGTGAGGCCCACCTGCATTTGTGCAGGGCCCAAGACTGGTGCAGCCCACCAGCGTTCTACGTGAAACAGGCTCTTCTCCTGCATGCCGCTTGGAGCCGTTTTCAAGCCTTGCCTTTCAACTCCCACACGGCCCGCCCCTGGCCGTTTTTCCACCCCCTTCTGAGGCACAGTGGCTGTCACTCTCACCGCCAAGGAATGGCCTGAAACAGGGTTGTTTTCGCCTCCATCTCCGGACCGATATCAACCCCCTATTCCTGGCCGATTCCGACCCAACAACATGTGTTGTTTGCTGGACTGATATATCTGAAAGCACAGCCATTGTTTGGCCCGTTCCAGACACCAACCATGGTCTGTTAATGGCCCTGGATTCAGTCCAAACTATGGCTACTGTCTGGCCTAGTTCACCCATCGAAACAGGGCCTCCGTTTTCACAGATTTTGGCCTGAGATATGGCCATTTGTTTGGCTTGACTTCCACACGAAGTCACTCCGTTTTCTGGTAAGAACTTGACCCTTTAATGAAGACAGTGTTCGACCTACTTCCAGTGTGAAAAACAGCCATTAGTTGACTGTTTCCAACTTATATCCGGCCATGGTTTAGGTCCATTTTTCTTTAGCCCGAAATAGAGCCATCGATCGGCTCAACCTCGGTCCAACAGAGGGCTCATAAACAAGGTTCAAATGGGTTCCGAAATGTGGTCTGAAGCGGGCCATTGTTTGGCTCGACCCGACATTTTTGTGGCCGGACCGAACTCAGGCATTGCTTGGCCTGGTTTCGGTCCAGGCAGGTATCACCTGAAGCTACAAGAGAGAAAAGAAAGAAAAGGAAAGAACAAAAGTATAAAAGAAAGACGTTCCTTCTCGGGGCAGTTGCTACCCTCCTCACCTTAGTCGAAACAAAGGGTCGGTCTCCCTGTTTCTTCCTCTCTCAGCACTCTCTTTCTTCTTCCTCCTTGGCGTAAATCCCAAGGGCTACAGTGCCCTTTTATAGCCAGCGAGAGAGAGAGGGGAACGGCTGTGATCGTCCTAACCGCGGACGGCTGAGATTTGTCCTTCCCAAAGAGGAAGGTCGGTTCTCTCTCTCATTCCTCTCACAGGCCCTGGTCGGGATGTTTTTGGAAAGGATGGACGGTGGCAATCCATCTCCCCTGTCCGCTTACAAGTGGCCAAACGGCTATACGGTTTTGTTAAGCCGGGCCCCACAGAGAAACTGAACGGATCAGATTGTCCGGAAAATGACCATGTGGGCCACCTAGGAGCTCAAAGAAGGTCGGTTTAAATCTCTGTTTTTGGCGGGAGATGTTGCTTCCTGATTTTTGTAAAAAGCTTGGTCAAAGGTTGTTTGACCGAGCCTATCACCCCAGTGAACACCGTGTGCACCTGCATGGGGTGCATATGCACTTTGTGGGGGGTCCATCATGGTGGGTGTTACCAATCCGTTCCGCTCATACTTCTTGGGACCCAGGAATAGGGGTCTCGGCTCATTTTAGTGCGGGGCTGAGGCCTTGGCGGGGTGTGACACACCTTACTGGGACATCATTGGCCCATATGACGTGATCTGATGGTCGGGTGGGCCTAATACAAATTTTCAACGGTTAGTATAGGGTACTGGTTACGATGAAGGTTTGATTGGCCAGACACTAACTCTCAAGCGTTGGCGACAAGTGTGTTGTATTGGTATTAATTAATATAGTGGTTTTAATTTAAAGTGCTCGAGTAGTCTCACCTTCCTGAATGTCGTAGGGCGTGTTCTGGCCCTTGGAGACCTTGTCGGATGGCTTTAATGTCGACCAGAATCCTCATCCTGTGTATGTCGAGTTCAAATTTTTGGTTAACCCATTCTGTTTTATGTTAGTGTGGGTTTAAAAGGTAACACCCGTGTACTAAAGGTACGGGGTGTTACATATCGACACTTCAAAGATTGCAAAAGGAAATGGATGGTTAGAGAGGTACCAATTATTCATGTCCAAACTACATGTATGACCACTCAAAGACCAGAACAGTACATTTTTTTGTGTGCCATGTCAGATTCACTAGGTAGCCCACCTGATGACCAATCTAGATCTCACACATGCCATATTGGCAAATGTGATAACAAACTGATGGTTAGAGAGGGACCAATTGTTCACATCCAACCTTCGTGTATGACCACTTGATGACTTGACCAACTTTTTTTTTGGGCCATGGAAGATTTTACTGGGTGCCCCACTTGATGAGTGGTCCAAATCTGACGCATTGCATTGGCACGTGTGGTAGTAAATGGAAGGGTAGAGAGGCACCAATTGTTGTCATCCAATCTACATGTGTGACACCTGATAACTGGACAACCCTGCTTTTGGGCCATGACATATTCACTGGGTGGCCTCATTGCGTATGCAAGATAATAAAAAATCTCTCCTGTCTAACAACTACTCTTGTCGAATTGGGCCCCATGAATGCAGACCACCAGTTGTAATTGTCCGTTTTCAGTAGATGTCTATGATCATTTGATAGGCGAATACTTGGGCATCACCCTTTTTGTGATGGGTCATGACAGATCAACAGGTTAGTTTATCGAAAGGGGGGAGCCAATTGACCCATTGTTGGTTCAAACAAAAAATTCTGTTTCTTTTTCAATTGAGTATCTAATACCTATTTTTGTGTATAGGGTATGCATCTTATATTTTTCTCATGCAATAGATTGATGTCATTTTCTGTATTAACATGTAATCTAATGTTTTAATCATTTGCAGGGCACATCGATCATTCTGCAAGAGTTATGCGTGTTATCACATGGAATAGGTCGTTCAGAGGTATTCCCAATCCTGATGAAGGAAGGGATGATTTTGATAGTGAAGAATTGGAGACTCATGCTACTGTGTTGGATAAGCTGCTAGCGTGGGAAAAGAAGCTCTATGATGAAGTTAAGGTGTGTGGATTGGTTCACTGATTCATCTTGCCTTCACCTCATTTGTCTGTTGTTTTACTTCTTCATTCTACACCCATTCAATTATATTTGTTTTGAATTCTGTTTTGATCGAGGTTCTGAGCTCTCGGGACTTGAACATGACTTGGTCCACTTACCTTGACAAGGGTGGGTCAATGTAGTGACTTGGGAGAGTTATGCTTTTCTAATTAAATTATTGTTGTTTTTATTATAAAAAATTAGAACTTTGCTAAGCGTGCACATGCATGTGCAATAAAGCTCATGTACACGCCACACATGTGCCTGCATGGCACATAGGTGCAAGATTCAATCCATCCATCAGGTTGGTCTGACCTTGTACATGTTTTCCCAGAAATAAATATGGTCCGCTCATCACTTGGGCCCCAATGTAGGAAACATGTGAATGGGTTAGCGAACTTCAGCCAAGTTTTTTCAGAGCTTTACATTTGTTTTGCTAACTGCGGTCCGCCTTACCAGTGGATCAACCTGATCCTTGGGCTAGGGAACCAACATAGTGGTGCTAGATGGATTGGATATTGGACCTATTGTGCCGTTCTAGGCCTGTTCAAACATGTGTGGTGTGTACATGAGTTTTATAGCACACATGCTGCTCATGGATTTTCAATGCCTACTACTAAGAGGAACCTTCCATCTTCTGCTATGTGCACTCGTGGACTTCACACATGGGATTGGTTTGAAGCTTGATGGTATGCGTCTTTGGATGTGGAATCGCCTGTTTTGAATATGTTTGTTTATTGCTCAATGTTTGAGAAATGGGTTCCATTTAGTCAGATTAGCTGAATCCAATGTCAAATCAAATATTTTTTGAAAACTTTGATTATTGGCAGCTCCATAGGAGGCCTAAACAAACCTCTCTAGGAACCAGTCAGTTGTTTAGTAAAGAAATCTATCACTATTACGAGAGATGCTCCATTGCTCTCATAACACTAAGTTATAGTGCTCTTAGATGCATCCAAGGTATTCCATAACAGTAATGGTGGCTGTAACGGCTGTTATAGCCTTAAAAAAAAACTATTTCGGCCTTGTACTGGACCGTTATGGAATTCTATAACGGCTGTTACAGCCCCATAATGCATAATGGCTACCACTGTTACTGTTATGTAACCATTTTGGAATACCTGGGATGCTGCATTTGTTCACTTGGATATTCCAATCAATCAATTTGAACCGTCCATTAAGTTTAGAACATATTTCACATGCTGCCATGCAAAAATCTCACTGATCAGATGATCCAATCCATCCTTGATTTGGCCTTATTTTTTGTAGCCATTCTTTTTCCAAGCCATGGATGGGATGGTTACTATTGCCTGACAAAAGTGATTCTTTAGAATCATGAGCAATCTATGATGCTTCCTAACAAATAGATGGATAAAATTGTTGGTTTGACCTATTTTTAAGTAAATGATCTTGTCCGTGCACATTAAAGGCCATTGATCAAATGGTTACTATTTGCTAGGTCCCATGAAATATGCATTAGACCTAATGAACAATCTAGATCAATGTATTGGACTGTATGTGGTGCAATGCAACTAGAAGCATTATCACTTGTAGTGCTTTGAGAGAACTGAGCATTTCTCCACTATTATTAAAGGCAAAATTTTGATTTTTATGACTGTTGTAAATGCTATATATATATATATATATATATATATATATATATATACACGGAAACGCTCACCTGCGAGCGAACCAGTTCGTACGTACTACGTACGAACTTTTTTGAGAACCCATCATACGTGATGGGGATCCAAAATCTGAACCATTCATGTGAAGCAGCACCTCGTGAAACCCCCCGAGCCCAAGTTTTACTTTGATCTAAAACTTTGATGGGCTATGAAAAGTGAAAACATTTTCCTCCCTTGATTTGCATTTCTCTTTGCTATGGCCCACCAGAATTTTAGATCGGGGTGAAAATTTGTCACATGGGATTTCATGGGATTCCGCATCACATGGACCGTTCAGATTAGACACCCATGGCACGTGCGTAGGTGCGCAGGGGAGCATGACTCTCTCTCTCTCTCTCTCTCTCTCTCTCTCTCTCTCTCTCTCTCTCTCTCTATATATAGATTATATATATATATATATATATATATATATATATATATATATATATTTATTTATTTATTTTTGAAAGGAATATCACCAAACTTTTTTTTTTCAGAAAGATTGTGCTGTTTAGCCATTATGACATAGTGAATCTAGTTGTAACTTTGACTCATGGTGGACAGGCAGGTGAGCTTATGAAGCTTGAGTATCAGAGAAAGGTTGTTTTGCTGAATAAGCAAAAGAAACGTGGCACCAGTTCTGAATCACTTGAAAAAACTAAGGCGGCTGTCAGTCATTTACATACAAGATACATAGTGGACATGCAGTCCTTGGATTCAACTGTCTCGGAAATACACCGCTTGCGTGATCATCAGCTGTACCCAAAGCTTGTGGAACTTGTTGACGGGTAAGTTGCATGTATTGTTTCATTTTAGTGCCTTGGAGGGCAACTCTTGAAATTATTTTTTCCGTAAACTGTTTGGGTAGCATGGAAGTACCACAAATTGCATTTGGTTGATTTATGTTGGTGGGCGACTTTGTTTAGAGCTTATGAGCATTTGTGGTGGCCCAGGGAATCAATCTGAAGGTGAGCTATCAATTTCCACCCCCCAAGTAGTATTTTGTTAGTTTCTGGTTCTACTTGAAATAAACAAGATACTATTCCAGTGGAAAAAAACATTCTGCCAATACCTGTTTCTTGAGGTACTTTACCCTTTGTTGAGATCTTCGTTTGATGGACTGTTTTCAGTGATCAATGTTCGTGCCGCTTTCTGCACAGAAGATCTTCGTTTGATAGACTTTTCAGTGATCAATGTTCGTACACACCCCCCCCCCCCGGGATGAAAGCATATCCTCTTTTCAGTTCTCTGATAAATTTGTCCTTGTGTTGAAATGGAAGTTCATGAAAGCATATAACATAGAAAATCAAATCTAGATGAATGAGAAGGATGTTAATGCCATATTAATTGTTTAAAAACTATATACTTAAAGATGACATCTTGAAATTGCAGATTTTGCTTATGCTGTTGTGAATCTAAGAGTCCCAAACAAATGTTAGTATTCCTCTTCTTGAGACAGCGCTGTGAAGCGGGGTCCGTCCTTGTCTATTTCTAGTGTCGAAAAAGATACGTCTCCTTTGGACCTTAAATTAATATGGGGTACCCAGTTTTGCCTTTGCAGACATGATTTCGATGTTTTATTTTTAGCTTTCCAATTGTTGAAAGAATTGTATGGACAAGAAATCCATGTCAAATTCAAGACCGGATATCATCTTCTCTTTCAGTTCATGTAATAAAGAATGTTAACTATTCTTCAATTTTTTTAGTTTTTTTTTTTTTTTTCTATTTTATTTATGTTATTATAGTTGTCCATTTCCTATTGTACTGCCAATGGAAAACCAATATTTTAAAACCTGGAGCAGATCCCGACCTGTTTTTTGTGGGCGAGCTAGTCCCTCTAGTCAGATCTGTTCTGTTCCAGAAATGTACTTAATATAGAGAACTTAAGTAGAACGATTTATTTAATGGACAATTTATCTCTGGAAGAGTGGTAAAAGTTGTTCCTTCACTAGAAAATGTTCTCCTTTCCAGCTTCCTAGTTGACCACCTACTCGAACTGGGCATAGTTCAAAAACTTGGAAACTCGACTTAAAACAGTTCGAGTCAACTTCACTCGATGAGATTTCAAGCCGAGTCACTGTGGAACTCGAAAGCCATAATGACTTGGTCCTGAGCCAATGTGTCTCCTCAAGTCAACTCAATGACTCAGTCAACTCGATGCAACTTGCGACCACTTGAACTGAGTCACATGCTGGAAAATTGTGTCCTTAAAAAAATTAAAAGGCGGGAATTGATGCGAGACCTCCTTGAGATCAACTAACATATCTAACCAGTGCGCCAAACAGACTGTTTGATATTTAATCCTTTTTTTTTCTTTTTTTCTTTTTGCATTTTATTCATATAAAAGTAGGTAAAATATTTGTACAACTTAATTAATTATTAGGTATCGACTCTAGTCAGGTAAAGACTCACCTGATTATTCGAGTCAACCCGACCAGGCTGGAGATAGAGTTGAGTCGAGCTTTCAAGTTTTTGAACTATGGTTCTTGGCGGATTATTAATTTAATTTTCCATAGGCAAGCCACTTGTTATTCTTTGTAAGTTGCTGTTATCACTTCAGATTGCCTTTCATGAATCACGATTCATTGAAGTTGTTCTTATGAACCTTTTCCCTATGTTCGATTTGATGTTTGATGGTTGTGTCACATTGCTATATTTTATGACCATTTTAGAGTCACATTGCTATATTTTATGAAATCTAGTTTGATGCAGGACATGCAATTCAAATATGATGTGCAAGATTTTCAGGCTTTAGATCACGTTAGTTCAAAAACAATTATACAATTCCATATCCCACACAAAAGTTCAAGCATTCAATCAAGGGGAATCTATGCAGGCCCAAGCCTACACAGGCTAGGATTGGATCAATCAAAATTATAGACCAAACAATAATCAAAGGAGGGTAAATTCATCCACACATGCACAGAAATAATTCCCCAATCCAAGGGATTCACATATTTCAATTCGGGAAACCCTAAGGTTGAAGAAATGACATAAAATTGGAGATTTGAGTAATTTAGGGTTAGGGTTAGGGATTTGGGGTGAAAGAGAAGAGAGAGACGAACCAGAGAAGCATCATACACGTGGACAGCGGTGAAGGCCCAGATGCACGTGCATTGGAGGTGTCCCACACGTGTGTGGGGCCCACAAATCGAAAAAACGGCCAGCTTGGCGCTGGTTGGCCAGGGGTGGGCCACAAAACCTCCAAATTTCAACTTGATCCGGTACACGGTCTGTGCGTGGTGCTCCGCCGAAGTTTCAGCCCTCCTGCAAGGCCATATTCTGAAAATTTGTTGTAGAGGAAAACGGCTGTAATAGAGGATAAATTTGAAGCGTAGATTGTAGGAGAAGAAAAATATGGATGGTAGAAGGTGGAGGCGAATCGGGATAGGTGTGGCTTCGCACCACGGTAATCAGCCCTTCGAGGAAGGGAGGGTTTCACACCCAATTGAATTTCCACGACTCAAAAATTTAGAGGAGCAAAAAAACGCAGAAATTTTATTAATCTTCAATGAGAAAAAAGACTACAAGAGGTGCCTATTTATAATAAAACCATATATTCCAAAACTCGCGCCATGTGCGCAACCTATTACTTGGAGACGAAGTAATAAAAAATAACAACTAATCGGAGCAATTTAAACCATCCATGATATTTCTAATAACAATAATAAGCAAAACCCAAAGTACTAGATTAATCAGAATAGTGGGCCACGATCATGAGAACCCATGGTGGGATTTACATGACTATCGGGTCCACTCTAACGAACCAAAACGCAATCCTCTAAATAGGAGGCCTTCCCTGGATGTCGTCATCGATCCAAATCGATGGTGGGGCCCTCCTTGTGTACATGCGTAGGGGGCGTGCCTGTGCGCGTGATGTCCCCATCAACTCTCCCCGGCTGCGAAGATTTCGCCACTGATAAAACAAAACTCCTGAACCGCTCTAAGATGTCAGGATCAAGTCTCTGAAGCTCCTTAGTGAGCCACATACTGTCTGAAGCTGGCCGTGACTGCCACTTAACCAGGTACTTCTGAAATCTGCCGTTTGACATGGATATTATCTGATGGTCTAGAATATCCTCCATCTCCTCTTTAGGTGTGGGAATGGTAGGTATAAGAAGTAGAGGCTGGAAAAATGGGTCGGGAAGGGTATGTATGGGAGGTAAAGGCTGAGACGATGAGTCAGAAATGGTAGGTATGGGAGGTAGAAGCTAGGAAGATAGATCGGGAAAGGGCCATGGATCAAGTGAAAAGCCTGGTGAATCAGGATGGTTAGGCGAAAGGCCGGACAATGCATCAGTGGCCCCCTGAAATGCAACTAGATCCTCCACATTGAATGTGGAAGTAATTCCCATGAAGGGTAGAAGATCTACTACATATGTATTGAGGTCATTTCGTTTTATAATTTTGAATGGTCCAGCGTTACGCGTGTATAATTTACGAACGGCTCCCTGAGGGTACCGCTCTAGCTTGATGCGGACCATCACAGAGTCCCTTACATTGAATTCCTTGAAACATTTATGTTGGTCTGCAGAAAGTGTGTAATGTTCATTACTAGTCATGATCTTTTGCCTGATTTCTTGATGCCATAAATGAATGTGATGCACAAGGGACTCTGTAGACTCTAATGGCCTATGGGATAGTGACATAGGGATAAGATCGATTGGCTTTCTAGGAACAACATTACACCAAAACGTGACTTTATATGACCTAAACTGAATAGGAATAAGACAACGGTGCCAACTATTAGTATTATTTGCTTGTGTAAAGACGCAACGCACAACTGCAAGGGTTGCAGACTCTTGCGCTCCTTCCTCATCACTAGGGGCTTCTATTGGTTCATATTCTTCCTCCTCATCGTCACTTTCTGGGTGCACTACTTTTACTTGCCTATCAATAAGGAACACCTTGATGCCTTCTCTCGTGCCACACTGGTGGGCAAAGCGAACAAACCCTTGATACCTAAAACACCTAGTTGCTCCATTCTTACGCGAGCTAGACCCGATAACCTCTTTACCCTGATCATCCTTGGGCCTGGATTGAAACTGCTGGAAGATTTGTCTTGGTATCCAGTGCTAGACTTAGTCCCAGAAGGGTTGGCCTTAGTACTAGAATCGTGAAAATCAAATCGCCTTCCCACAGGTGTTTTGAGGTATTGCTCGACCTCTAACACTACTTGATACAACTGTTCAATAGTGTCTATGTCTTTGGCGAGCAATTCTCTCCTAATTTCACTATGGAGGCCTGTTGTAAATCGGGAAATGGTGAGTACGGGATCCTCATTAACCTCACACATAGTCCAGTACTCTTCGAACTTCTCAATGTATTCTGCCACACATATAGAACCTTGTCGAATAGACTGCCATTCCTCAATCAACCGTAGGCGAAAAGAGAAAGGGAAGTATTTCTCCTTAAGTGTTTCTTTCATTTCTCCCCAATGAACTATTGGGAGCTCCCTCGCTCTTTCTTTCTTTCGCTCTACAATAGCCCAAAACCTCTTTGCTTGGCTTACAAGATTCATCCTGGCGAATTGGACTCGACGAGCATCCGACATGTCATACCACTCAAAATAGTGGTCCATATCCGCCAGCCAGTCTAAAAAGGCTTAAGGGTCCAAGTGACCATCAAGCGTAGGGGCATCTACTCTAACTCCTTTGAGGAGTTGCGCATCTGGGTCATATTGTTCATGATGTCCCTCGCGAGGTGGGTGCACGGTGCGCGCCCATGACCAATTCCTTGACCACCTTCATTCCTTGGTCTAACTTCTTGATCACTTGCCTGAGATTGGGCATCTTCCCCAATGGTGAGGTTTGCCGGGGCGGAGGTCTCTAGTTGGGTAACGCGCACATTAAACTGCTCAATGCGTTGGTCCATACGTTGTTCCAAGTGCTTACCCAAAGACTCAAACTGTTGGGTCAACTTGTTCATTGACTCTTGCAATTGTTCCATATTTAGTGTAGGGTGCAAGCCAAAACCACGACTCGTACGTATGGGCATACAACTAATAACTCAACTTAAGGACTTTCTAATACGACTATATGCACCTAGATGGACTAAATGCTCCTATAGGACTCTATATGGGGGAAACGACACAATACTACTCAATTTCCAGCAACCTATCTGCCCAAAGGATCTGTCAATAGAAAATCCAGTAAAGATATAGGGGGATTTTCTGATAGCAGAAAATTCAGCAGCTTATATCAGGAATTATGGACCTCTAAATAGCTCTATATGATGATACTTGATGTATAATGGACACGAATAAACTAAACCCTAAACATGCAATGCATTCCCCTATAAAAACCTTGTGCTCTGATACCAAATTTGATGCGGGACATGAAATTCAAATATGATGTGCAAGATTTTCAGGCTTTAGATCACGTTAGTTCAAAAACAATTAAACAAAATTTCATATCCCACACAAAAGTTCAAGCATTCAATCAAGGGGAATCTACGCAGGCCCAGGCCTACACAAGCTAGGGTTAGATCAATCAAAATTATAGACCAAACAATAATCAAAGGAGGATAAATTCATCCACGCATGCACATAAATAATTTTCCAATCTAAGGGGTTTACAAATTTCAATTTGGAAAACTCTAAGGTTGAAGAAAGGGTATAAAATTGGGGATTTGAGTAATTTAGGGTTAGGGTTAGGGATTTGGGGTGAAAGAGAAGAGAGAGACGAACCAGAGAAGCGTAACACGCGTGGACAGCGGGGAAGGCCCAGACGCACGTGCGTTGGAGGTGTCCCGCACATGTGTGGAGCCCATAAATCGAAAAACGGCCAACTTGGCCTTGGTCGGCCAGGGGTGGGCCACAAAACCTCCAAATTTCAGCCTGATCTGATGCACAGTCTGTGCGTGGTGCTCCGCCGAAGTTTCAGCCTTCCCACGGGGCCAAATTCTGAAAATCTGCTGTAGAGAGAAAAATGGCTGCAATAGAGGATGAATTTGAAGCATAAATGCTTGTAGGAGGAGAAATATGGATGGTAGAAGGTGGGGGCGAATCGGGATAGGTGTGGCTTCGCACCACGGTAGTCAGCCCTTCGAGGAAGGAAGGGTTTCACACCCAATTGAATCTTTACAACTCAGAAATTTAGAGGAGCCAAAAAACGCAGAAATTTTATTAGTCTTCAATGAGAAAAAAGACTACAAGAGGTGCCTATTTATAATAAAACCCTATACCGCAAAATTCGCACTATGTGCACAATCTATTACTTGGAAACGAAGTAATAAAAAATAACAACTAATCAAAGCAATCTAAATCATCCATGATATTTCTAATAACAATAATAAGCAAAACCCAAAGTACTAGATTAATTAGAATAGTGGGCCACGATCATGAGAACCTATGGTGGGATTCACATAACTATCGGGTCCATTCCAACGAACCAAAACGCAGTCCTCTAAATAGGAGGCCTTTCCTGGACGTCATCATCGATCCAGATCGATGGTGGGGCCCTCCTCCTTGCGTACATGCGTAGGAGGGGCGTGCGTGTGCGCGTGATATCCCCATTATAGTTGATGTAATATGTGGGTACTTGTATGTTTAGCTAATCAGGAACATTCATGTCGTTGGTTTTCATTAGATAACAGGTATATTTGCTAAAATCCACCTGGTACCAGTGCACCAGCTGGTCCCAAGGCTGGGTAAAGAAGGTGGCTTGATGTTATGGGTGTCTGCCAATCACTCGCTTTTGCCTTGAGAACTGACCCCAAATAGCTAGGACAAGGCTATGAGGGCGGCGGCAATTGGTTCATTTTCTCTGATTGTGAATGCAGAGTTCTGCTAATAAGCCCACATGTGCCTCTACTTGCAGCTACATATCTGAACCTGTCTTGTGTGTGGGATATTCTAGCCATGCATCCCCGCAATATACATGACCTGGCCAAAAACTGTGGTTGGTTGCTCATCAAACTGTTTACAAGTTTCTCAACCATTAATTGTTTTCACATTTGTGTGGCCCACCCGATGAGTAGACTGGCCTATTTTCGAGCCAGGTCCTCTACGTGGTGCGGCCCAATGGATGCATGGCTTAAGATACCCCTTGCTTGTCAGATTGGTGTTTGTAGAGTTGCATGTGGCTTACCAAAGCTCTGTCGATGTCCTTGCTTGTTGGGCTCATTTGTATCAGGTTTTGAGGATGGGGGCACTGCTGCATTTCATTATATACGTTCTTGCAGGATGGCTGGAATGTGGGAGGCCATGCGTCAGCACCACGAGGACCAGCAGAAGATGGTCGTGGACCTAAGATCCCTTCACTTATTGAACGACCAAAAGGAAACAAGCCTCCAGCACCACAACCAGACCCGCCAGCTGTGCCGCATCCTCGGGGACTGGCACTCCCATTTCAATCAACTGATCACCCACCAGAAAGAGTACATCCATGCTCTCAACAGCTGGCTCAAGCTGACCCTCATCCCGATTGAGAGCAGCCTCAAGGAGAAGGTGTCGTCGCCGCCGCCCACCCAGCACCCCCCAATCGAAGCCCTCCTCCGTGCCTGGCATGAGCTGATCGAGAAGCTGCCAGTGGAACTGGCCAAGGGTGCAATCTCCAGCTTCTCAGCTGTCATGAACTCAATCATGATCCATCAGGATGAAGAGCTCAAGCAGAAGGAGAAATGGGAAGATGTGTCAAAGGAGTATTCGCGGAAGCTTCGTCAGTTCGAGGACTGGCACCACAAGTACTCGCAGCGGAGAACGCCAGCATCAGAATCGATGGACGATGACCAGGATAGGGCAGCGGATGGTGGGACCCAGCCCAAGGACCCCATTGCAGAGCGGATGTTTGTGGTGGAGACTCTAAAGAAGAGGATGGAGGAAGAGATGGAGGCCTACCAGAAGCTGCGCAAACAGGTGCGTGAGAAGTCGCTGGGGAGCCTAAAGACTCACCTGCCCGAGCTGTTCCGAGCCATAACAGAGTTTGCGTCTGCATGCTCCGAAATGTACAGGAGGCTAAAGGCCATATCGCACTCGCAGGGGCACGGTAGCCCGGATTGAGAAGGGATGTATGATGGTTGGGTATTTTTGTGCTTGTGGGTGTGTAAAATATCTCTGTTGTAGTAGGGGAAATGTAGTCTCTTGCAGTGTTGGTTTTTTTCGAGGAGAGGTTTAACTGTTGTTAATGTGTTAGAACAGGTATGTGTTACTGTTTATATTTATCCCATCTCCCTGTGAGTTTTTTTAAGGGAGGCAGTAGTTTTCTTTGAAGTTACTGTGTGACTCTGGGGTTTGGTATGGCCCCACATTGTATGCATCTGAGCTGTGGATAATGTGGGCCTCACTTGCAAGGTGACCTGGCATTGAGTGGACCACAAATGTCTCGAATGTGGGCTTTGACAAAGTGCATTGCTTACCTTCTAAAGAATGTTAGGTGGAGATGATTTACAAACAGGACACAAGCCAGTGGAGCATGTCCGCACGATCTGGGATGTACATCAGACAGGAGCGTCTCGATTTTTAATATATTTTTATTTTTTATTTTTTAAATTTGAGCATTAATTCTCTAAATCACGCGTGTTTTAGCTACTGCCACAGACAACATGTGATCTGGATTCATCTGAAATGTGGGATCATTGATGGAACATGTTCTGAAGATTGCACTGGTTTACCACTCTAGTATCAGGCCATTGAATTCATGGTTTTAAGACTTGGACTCAGTTGGACACAATCTGGTTTGATACCATGACTCACCCCCGACTCGGGTGAGTTGGGCCAATTCAGCCCTGACCTGACTCAGGAATGAACATGTCGGTCTGAGTCGCTGAGTCTTTTAACCATGTTTGAGTGCTGACCATGATTAAAAGACTCAAGAGACTTGATCGGAGTCGTTCTGGCCTGAGTCTAATTGGAACTTGCCTGAGCAGGGCTGACGTGGCTCTACTCACCCAAGTCGGGGTTGACTCAGGGGGTGCTTGTGGTTAGAAAATGGATCAGGTTCGAAGCGTGTCTGGGTCGGTCAGCTCACAACAGACTCTCTTCTGAGTCTTAAAACCATGGCCCTGAATATTTCCCTGTTAGGATTTTTCAGACCATTTTGGCTTTCGGGGGCATGTTCCAAGCTCCCATTGTACCGCAGGTACTGATACAGTAGAGCTGGAAGAACTGGAATAGGGCAGAACCATCTCTTCACAGTCCATGTGGCAGGGTAATGTATCAATCCGATCCGTCCATTTTGTGATAAATATCAGGGATGGATGATCTATGCTGAGAAATCACACATATTAGACCCAACAATATCCATTACTTTTAATCAATTTTGTGTACTGAATATTGGCCCCTAACTCCATTTGTTTTCTACCGTTGATCTGAATGGCACTGATTGGATGGCCAGATCACCTAAAATGTGTTGTTTGAACAATTTACCATCCAAATTAAAAGAAATTAGATGGACGGTCTTGATTGATACTCCACTGGCCACATATGATTTGCACAGATGCATCTACCATATCCGGGTTCTTCTGGCTTTTAAGTGTCATATTTCTCTTCCAAGAAAAACACTTCCCACGCCCATGAGAGAGGAAAAACACTGCTGCACAGCTCGTTCAGAGAAGCCACGGTCGAATCTGGATCGTCCATCTTGCAAACCTCATCAAAGATTGATCCTGTTTAAAAAATTACACTAATAGTAAAATAGGCAAATCTGTGTTGGATGCGGAGCACATGGCGTATTACATTTTGAGTGTTATTGTTACAGATTGAGTGACAACATAATTACAAGGCCGAATTGGAGAGCCAAAACATGGAACTTGTTGGCCCACTTATATAACATAATTACAAGATCAGGATGATCCAATCCGTCCATTTTATGCGTCAAAATATGATACACACAGAACTCTAAATTCAGGATGATCCGCCCATCAGGTAGGCCACACTACAAGGAAAAAGTTAGGAGGGAACACCCATCCTTGATTTGTTTGGAGGACCCACCTATTGTGCATATGAAATCCAGACCGTTCATACCCTTCATATATACCAGATGAAGGGTTAGGAAGAAAATAAGACTGTTGAAAAGTGTATGCAGCCCCCTTTGCAAATCAAGGGTTAGAATACCATCTCAAATTGTTCCATGTGTTGTGGCTACCTGATTATCGGATTGGCCTAATTTCTTTAGCATAGGGTGTAATATGAGTTGGCTGATCTGAATCACGGTTTGGATGTCCTTCATACATCATTTGGGCCCCACATATTCCTGGTACCACCGTAGCTTATGGTGGTACGGGTACCACCGCTGCAGCACAGCCCTTTCTTTTAAAACAGAAATATCCTGGACTTCACTTTTAACCGACTAGCTTAACTAAATTTCCAAACTTTTACTTTTTATTTCTAAATACATGCAGTATGGATTGGCTTTTTCCGAAAAAAAAAAAAAAAAAAAAAAAAAACCTTATTTTTGTGGGTTATATTTCTTTCATTTGGCTATACCCAAAAACTCATATTTTTCACTTCGTTTTGATTCTTGAAACCTTCAATAGAATATCCAATTATTGTCATTTTACATCTGCAATCTTTTTCAAGGTTTTATTCATTGCTTCAAATCGGTCATGTTCATAAACTTGAAATCTTTCGAGGTTTGCCCTTAAGAGTTTTCTATTTTGAAATCGTGTTTCACTTTACTACACTCTTCTTTTTCTTGAACTCGTGTTTCAATGGAACGAAAATTGTGAAAAGTAAGAACGAAGTATGAATGTTTTTTTTCACGGTAAAATTGACCAACTGCTCTTTTAATTTGTACTCAGTGAATTTGATCGAGTTCTCTTTGAATATATATGTACTTGATGAAATTGACCGAGTATAGTGAAATTGATCAAGTTCTCTTTTTTTCTTTTTTCTTTTGTTTTTTTTTAAATTTTTTTTTACACACGCACACACACCCCACACACTCACGCTAGTGGAATTTCACCACCTATGGGTACTCGAACCCTTGACCGGGAGTTGAAACTCCTGAGAGAGTCTACCACCCGAGCAAGAGTAAGGACCGGGAATTGATCAAGTTCTCTTTAAATATCACTATACTCAGTGAAATCGATCCAGTATAGTGAAATTGACCAAATTCTCTTTAATATCATTATAGTTGGTCAATTTCACCGTGTACAGTGAAGTTGACTGAGTTATCTTTGAATATCATTATACTCTTTAATTTGTGTAACGATTTGCTAAGAATAATGAATATATTTTTTCACAAGTAGGATTTGAGGGAATGAAGGATGAAATAAGTGAGAATGACCGAGTTATCTCTAAATATCACTGTACTCAGTGAAATTGACCGAATACAATGAAATTCAAAGAGAACTCGGTTCATTTCACTATACTCTTTGAAGTCAACAAAGAGAAAATTTTCAATTTCTTTTGACAAAAAGTTTTTAATGTGTAACGATTCGCTAAGAATATTTTAATGTTCTTGTTTGCAGTTAATGACTGCGAGAATCATCATATACTCTTATGGTGAGGAGTTAATGTGTGAAAACAATGGATACACGTATAAGGGTGGAAAGTCAAAAAGTATTGCTTTTAAGTGTCGGGACTACAAATGAGGAGCTTCTATCTAAAATGTATAAGATTATTAAGATCATACCGAATGATTATGATATTAGGATGAAAGTTTTGTACTCATGCTTAAACCAATCAATCCCTCCATCTGAAATCGAAGACGATAAAGATGTATGAGTGTTCTTGGCAACACAATCAAAGCATCCAAATATATACATGCCTTTAATCACAGAGACAATGCAGTGCATTAACGAGACCATATATAAAGACCCCGTCGGTTGGAGTGGTGTTGAACACGATGTCGTCGTTGAACATGATGCCCCTGTAATTGAAAATATGTGTGAGGAATATGGCGTTAGATAGGTAGCTGACCTTAACCTGAATTGTGAATATATGCCATCACCTTTACGAGTACATATGTCTTCATCCTCTACAACCGGTGACGAATGTATATGTATAAGTGACATTCCACTGCCCGAGCCGCCTCAAACATCAAACTTTATGACTAGTGAAGTTAATGTTCCTTTCAAGGATGGAAATCTGCATGAGGAACGTGGCATTAACTGTGCAGCCGACTTTAACCTCAAATGTGAATATATGGCATTACCTTTTTTTACAAGAGTACATATGCCTTCATTCTCCACCATCGATGACGAATGTGCATTTAATCGACATTCCACAGTCAGAATATTCGAATTCATTGGATGACCTAATTGAGATAGTTGTTAAACAAATGTTTAAGGACAAAATCCGGTGCTAGTATGTTTTGAGCCAATTTGCAATTTGCAAAAACTTCCAATATAGGCCCATGTACTCATCATCCAGGCAATTCACCGTGGTGCGTTTCAAAGACAATTGTGAATGGAGGGTTCATGCATCTATGATGAATGACGCGGGGGTATTCAAGATAAGGATTTAATGTTCAAACACACACGTGGCATGTCATGGATGAAGAGCAATCACCAACAAGCAAGTAGTAAGTTAGCCAACGAGTTGGTTATTAGTCATATTGAGCAGCACATGGGATTAAGGCCAAGTGTTATTAAATTGGTTACGCGTGAGAAATATAATATTATTATCAACTAAAAGAAAGCATGGCGGGCCAAGGAGATTGCAATCGAGCGCGTAATGGGATCTTCTAAAAACTCTTACAATAAACTCCCTGTCTATTTGCATGAGTTGAGGGCCAACCCAGATACAGTGATTATTGTGCTTGTTAACCCACAGACGATCAGGTTCGAGAAATGTTTTGTTGCTCTCAGACAGTGCATTATAAGTTTTCAAACTTCTTTGCAAATGGTATTGGCCATCGACAGCATGCACCTAAAAGTGTTCTATTCATGGCTACAACCTTGGATGGAGACAATCATATCCTACCAGTAGCATTTGGTATTGGAAAATTGGAGAACAATAGCAAGTTAGAATTGGTTCCTTACCCACCTTAATCGTACGTCAGGGTATCTTCTGAGTCTTGTCATTATATTGAACTGACATGAAGGTTTAATGAAAGAAGTCCCTGAAGTTTTCCAATATACAATCCATGGCTACTACACTTATCATATCTAGAAAAACTTGGTTGAGACATTTAAAGACAAGTAGTTGGAAACGTATTATTGACGGGTTGTAAAAACGTGCAGGAAGGCTGCCTTTAAAAAGCTAATGTACCATATCGAAATGGCTAACCTCCAATACATGCATGGTTGACAGAAATAGGATACGAAATATGAGCATCTTCGCATTTTCTGGAAAAAAGATACAACTTGGTCACTACTGACATATCGGAGTGTATTAATATTTTGTTCAAAGAAGCAAAAGAGTACCCCGTGACCATACTGATAGAAACAATCATATTTAATATTCAAGAAATGTTCTACAAGATAAGAGAACCTGCATCATCGTTTACTGGACCGTTGAAACCATTTGCGGATGATCAACTAAAGGGTCTTTTACTGAAGGCGCATGATGTCCGTTGTCATGTAATTTTTCGAGACGAGTATTTTATCGTGGGAGATCATAATGACACATTTAAGTTTAGTGAACTTTCGTATACATGTCGCGAGTATGATGTCAAAGGGTTGCTTTGTTTACATATTCTTTCAACATGTATAAAGTATAATCTTCTTCATTATACACACTGCTTTGTTTGCATATTCTTTCAACATGTTCTTTAAGGGAGTGTTGTGCGAAAGTTAAACCCCCACAATAAAAGAAGTCAATCGGAAGACTGAAGAAGACAAGAAATCCTGCATATGGAGATGAACAAAAAACAGTAAAGTGCGGAAGGTGTAAACAAACGAAGTATAATCGACGGAAAGACAAATTTTCAATACCAAATGAATAATGTATCTATTTTTCCTATAGAGATGGACATTAAATATATTTTTTGTAATGCGCATTAATGTATTTTTATTATAATGTAATGTGACGGTAAATGATTTAATTGTAAGATGTTTTTAAACATTATTGAAGATGTCTTTTTTTTTTTTAATAAGAGAAGTACGTTAAGCGTATTATGTTGAGTACATAGTTGACAATATCGTCCAATGTTACTCATTAAGAAATAATAATGATGCACCATTTATATTATTTTACCAAGAAGACCACACTGTAGGAAATAAACAATGACGATGGAATACCCACCATTAAAACCTTTATGGATAGAAGTTGTTGATGCAGTTTTCCGACGAACCCTCCTTAGACCCTTAAACACCTGCACAAAAGAAACAAAAGACAAAAGGAAGACCTTGGCTAATGCAGGGAACCCTCCGATGCCAAAGTCAGGGATATGGGTCTTTGTAGAGAATGGTTTAAAGGAAAAGAGTCACCAATCTTTTTAGGGTTATAGGTTGTGTGAATGTACTTTTCATCATCTAGGGGCTCCCCTATTTTTCGAGAGGGAAGATCACACGAGCAAGAAATCTTCTCTGTTTAGAGGGAAGATCACATCGTCGGAGATCTTTCCCCGTTAAGGACTTCAAATACGTCGGAGATATCCCTTAGATCATGGGTGTCCGAGATGTAAGGCTCGTATCTTAGACCATACCGTTCCATAGGCTTCTGTGGTCCTCGTGGTCGAATTCCGGCAACACGCGACTTGTATCCAACGTTTGCGCACGATCCTAAACCGAGTCCTGCTGTAACATCCCGAAAAATCAGGGGTCGAGCATAACTCAACACCCGAGTTCCAGAACATCACTTATGCAATATAGATAATGATGATTAAATGTTGTCTGCATTAGTGTATTGAACATAAGTGAGATTAAGCCAAAACAGCATATCATACTCCAAAGACAGTTAAATTGCAAGAGGAAGACTGTGATAGATATATAAAATATATAAAAACTGTGGTGAGTCTCCAGAGTGTGATAACATTACCAGGTTAATAAATTTCAAGTACATTTCTAAAATATACCAAATGTGTAAGTGTAATGTCTTCTATCCCAAGTACCATAGCCTCGTCAATACAATAACAAGTCTTCATAAACCTGTCAGAGAGCTACAAGTAGGAGAACTCCTCCTCCACATCATAGTAATCCGGCTCTGCTTCATGAGTATCGCCATCACCTGAAACTCAACAAATCTGGTTGGTGTGTACAACACCGTCCCGTAGCGTGGGAGTGAGTGATCAACTCAGTGGAACAATAAAGCATAGGTTAACATGTTATCAACTCAGTCAAGCAGTAATGATAAAGCAGTACAATCAAACACTCCTAACTACTCTTATTAATGCAAGTATGAATGCAGTCATGATGTATGCCCTTGCCAAACCACCCTCATGCGACACTATCTTACGTTCGCGAATGCGTCCATCCCTCAGTGCTCCACATCTACCAGGCACATGCAGTGCGATGATGAGCATGATTACCGAGTAATTATTAGTTCATTTCAAACAGCAGTATTGGGAAACTAAGGTACCTCCCTTATATCATTCCCAAACATGATCCATTCTAGGGTCGTCAGTCCTAGTTAATCTCATACGATATTATGGTTTGAGAGGCGTAGCGAAGGCATCACAAAGGGCTCGTCACCCGTCAGCACGAATATAGATCTCACCGTATGCGGCTCAATTGCTGGCCGTCAGCTCAAATACAGGTCTCACCGTACTCGGTTCAATCGCTGGCCGTCAGCTCGAATACAGATCTCACCGTACTCGGCTCAACTCATGCTCTAGTTGCTGTGAAGGGATCATCGCCAATCACAGACCTTAGAGTATACTCGAAGACATTACGGAGGACTCGTCACCCGTCAGCACGAATACAGGTCTCACCGTATTCGGCTCTCGCCGTAGGTATCGACAGCTCGAATATAATGTCTCATACCACCATAATCGGTTCACGAGTCTGGTTGCTCACTGGTCACTACGGGGAGGCACGTGGCCCCAGCGTAGGCCGACAGCTCGACCACGGTGTCCCATACCACCATGTCTGGCTTATGAGTCTTAGCGGATCGAGGTACCATGGTTAACGGGATTTCACTGGTAAGTTTGGTACCCTAGGTTCAAGCAGTAGCGTCCAAACATGGTGAACATACATTAGACAGATCGGGTTACTTGACGAGCTCGGCTAGCTCGAGCGCACAGGTTGAACGATATGAAGTGCATAAGCACTTCGTGTGGCCAACCACTATCGCCAACCGAAGTACAACTCGGGTTCGTCGAACACATCTCACGTGGCAAATGAAACTCAGCCACGCATCCAATCCTGGTACCGATTGTCTGGACTATAATCATAGCCCCAAGCACAATCAATTGCAGATAGATAAAGCAGTAGTGGATCAAGATTCAACTCATACAATCAAGGTCTGGTATTATCCGTTTAGGGCTGCCAGGGCTGTTGCACGCACTCGTTGCTCCACTCCCCCATCACCCATGACGGATCGTACAACGTAAATATGAATTTAAACATATGCCTTACATAGATAAAATCATAAAAGCAGTCGAGCATGTTATGAAGCACAACACAAGTATGAGTTTGTACATATTCAATTCCTAATCACACAGCTATCCAAGGAAATCATACACATAGTTAAAAGAGTTAAGAATCATATCTCAATACCCTTATACATTACAATTTACTAACTACTACTCATTTAGACATTTCAACAAACACTTTAAAATACATACATCAACATACATGACATATGTTGATCACATAGGCATTAGGCCAAATCCTTTCACTAGGGAGTTGCCCCAATCATAACACACATACACCCACGACGGATAGTCATGGCAAGCGGGAATCCAAGTTCCATATTCATTCAGTCATTTCCATAAACACTTGGGCTACACATTTTAGCATATATAGTGTATATTGGCCGTGGCGTGATTTAAGGCAAATCCTTTCGTCAAAGGGGCATCACCAATACAACAATCAATTATCCATGACAATTAGCCATGGCGAGCACGAATGAGAATTCTATACTCATTCAGTCATTTTCACAAACACTTAGAATACACTATTACCACATACATGGTGTATGTTAACAAAACATGTATTAGGGCTATCCTTTCGCCAAGCAAATATTTTATCCATGTATAATATATTCATACAGCAAATAATTATGGCAAATACATCTCCAAATTTTATACCTATACGGTATTTTCTAGAATACACAATTCAACATTCATAGTGTATATAAGTAAAACATGTATTAGGGCGAGTCCTTTCGCCAAACAAGTAATTTATCCACATATAATATATTCATACAACAATTAATCATGTCAAACACATTTTCAAAATTTGTACATATACGGTACTTTCAACAAATACCTAGAGTATGTAGAATTTCATATTTTTCATCTTTAATCGAAACAGAAAACAGACAGCACTTTGTACATGTGCAATTGCATGCAGATCATGAATCTATCATTATCTGACATTGAAAGTGTTGAAAACCATAACCTATACACCTAAAGTCCGCACCTTTTATCGTAGAATCGAAACGGAGTTGATAGAATTGTTAAGCTTCCGTATTCGACAGTTTGACAACCTATAGAACGAAATAGATTAGCTATTTCATAACCTACAACCACCCAAGCCCCAAATCAGATTATGGTTAGGGTTTCTTACCTAGAAACGAGGTCGGATTCGCCGGGAAAGCGACGAGAATGGAGTGATGAAGCTCGTATAGCGGCAGGGAAGAGTGGCAGGGAGATTCTCTCACATCTCCCACACTTTCTCTCTCTTTTCCTAGGGATTTTCTCAAATCCATATGGCTGCAATGAAAGAGGATTTAAGGTCCTTATATAGCCTAAAAACTCACCGAAACAGACTCCAGATCAAAGTATACTTAGGTTATAACCAAGGCGGGTCAGTTTCAGCTCAACGGAGGACTTCTGGCGGGCCTCCTTGAGCCAAAGGTTGGACTTAAGCTCACTAACATTGGATCTACGTTCTATTAAGTTTTCATTTCAGTGGGATTTCCAGATCACGCGTGGCGGACCAGTTTCAGTTCAACGGTCAGCGGATCTCGATCGAAGATTCCGAGTACATGTAAATGTGTATGAAATTTCTCTTGATCCGAGGGTATAATTTGATCTGATTCTGACGGTCTGGTTGCTTAAAACTGATCCGCAAGCGAGAGGTGCCAGATTACTATTCAAGATATTTTATTTTGAATTAATTTCGCATTTCTCACACTCTTCACTCCGAGCTCAAGCGAATAGCGCTGGGACACTATCTGGATTTGATTTTCGAGATGGTTGTCAAGCCCAGCAAGGCGGTCCTAATTTCTTAACTTGGTATTAATCGGACTTCCGACGTGCGGTCCAGATCCGATACGGAGTTTCGAGATGCTCCCGAGAGCAGCCGGGTAATGAGATTGATCCTAGATTTTAGAGTAACCTAGCGTCAATGATTTTACAAGTTTTGGGTCTTGCGGATCGTATTTAAAATGATTGGTGCTAATTTCACAGGTACTCTAGTTTCACACTAGCTAATTCTTGCCTGATTTTTAAAGGATTTAGTCCTGTATGATTTCTGTCTGAGGTGGTACCTGGGCCTTTGTAGTTTGTATATAAAGTGATCCAAGTTATACTACTTAGCTAGTTTAAGATAGTGTAACGTCTCGTCCAACCAGCACAGTGTCCTGGGGCGTCCACGTAGGATTGCCGCAGGACCACTCGCTTAAGCCACTAATGGTGGGTTACCGTAGATAAAAATCATCTAAAATAAATCCAGTTTAGTAGGCCTGACTGGCCATAATAGGGCTTGGTGTGGGCCACCCAGCCAGATGACTGATTGCACATAAAGGACCGCTTGTGTTGGCCGCACAACGACCAAGGATGGTCAAAAAATTCTAAAACTTGGTGTGGCCGTTGGTCTTACTGGGCTTGAAGGCCATCGCGAACCGCAGCTCCTGCAGACGCCCAGAAGTGGGATCTGGCATGGGCCCCATGCACCCCACCAATGCCAAAATTGAAATCTGGCACTGGTCAAGGAAATTGAGATGTGAGACTTCTCAGCCGTCGAATTTCTTCCAAATTTACGGTAATGGTTGGATATATTTTTCAACGCCTGTTCACCAAATCTGGGGCCCGATCGTGGCACGATGACCGTCGATCGCGAATCGGACCCGTGCGATCAAACCCTATATCCGATCGCTCCCAAATTTTGCACGGCCCTTCATAGGGCCATGGATCACCTAACCTATAAGTTTTATGGCCAGAAGACCCCTAGAACTATTTCAATCACCGAAACGGGCCCCATAGGGCCACTTAAAGGTCGGAGGCGCCCTCTCAGATCATACAACCGTTCATCCGTTCGTCCTTAATTTTTGTATGGACCCTAGTCGGGTTAGGAGACAACTACACGCCGAAATTGGTGGCCAATGAGGCGCTAGGGCCACCTCAACGCTTAATAGGGGTCCCATAGGTCTAATTTGGAAAAATTAGGAAACATGGGGCCAAGAGACCCAACTCTAGGGAAATAAGCCCTAACCCTCTTTCACAATCTCATTCACTCTCTCAACAACAACCCTCTCTCCCTCCTATCTCTCCCTTCACCTCCCAACAACCATTCCCCTTCTCCTTAATCTTCTTCCAATCTCCAACAACCAAGCTCTCCCTCAAACCTCTCCCAAAACTCCTACAACCCATCTCTTCCTAGCAACTTCCACCATCCTCCAACAACCAAGGAGAGTGAAGCAATAAGAAGGGGTAGGCAAGGAAGTGTGGTGGACCCTAAATCGAGTTGGGGCCCAAGAGAATCGACCCTTCATCACCTTCTCCCTTCCCAAAGGGGAAAACCCTCCGTCACAAACCCCAAATTCGTCCGTGGGCCATCTAGGTAAGATCCTTTCCCTTTCTCTTCTTGAAATCCTTGTATTATGGTGGGATTGGCATGGAAAACTAACATGCAAGGGTTTGGTTTAGGGATTCCGGCCGATCGTCCCGAAAGCCCCTTTCCTAGGACGTTTTTCGTGTCGCCAACGATCCATAGGTGCGGACTGTTGCTCTTAGGTGGCCTAGCACCAATTTTAGTGTGGATTTAATGATTTTGAGTGCTTGGATGTCTTATTCGGAATTCTAGAGGAAACCCTAGGGATTTTCATGTTGATTGGATTTATTAGAATATGCATGTTTAAATTCTTAAATAGGATATATATTGTGCCTTCACATGATATTATGTCGGTTGATAACATGCTTGTTGTTGTTGATTTCATTTCCATTATATGTAGTGTTTATTTGTGTGTGTGATTATTTTACCGACTGTCATGATTCCTCAAGATGTAGGAAGTGTTTAACTTCCTCACACAACACACATACACTCACATGCACCTAAATTTTATGATCATACTTGATTGCTTGTTAAAGATATTTGTTTTGTATGGTTAGGATGCATGAGATTATGACATGGATGTACTAGCTGATAATATGAGTAGTGGGCATGTTGTAGGTCTCTTTTCACTCTCTTGGGGTGGTCAGGAACCTAACAAGAGAGTGTAGTCCCATCGGTAGGACTACGCTAAGGCTAGACTTGCGGATTGGGCGGGAGTGTTCGGGTGGCTGTAGTTCGACTACATGGGTCCCTTGTGCCCGAGGTCATTCGTCTCACGCTTGCCTGACCTATGTGGACTAGCCTACTACCTGATTACCCTGTTTGTTAACCATGTTCGCCCACATATGTATGGAACCTGATGCACCCTATAACTTTTGTGGCCCACTGAAAATTAGACTACAATTGGTCCACAGTCTCGTGAGCCGGGCATGGTGGAATGGGACACTATGTCCGAGCTGTCGGCCTACGCTGGGGTACCGCGCCTCCCCGTAGTGACCGCGAGCGATCCCTTCCCTATCGGCACTCCTCATGTGCTTGGAGTCAGAAATGAGGACCCCGACGGGATCACGGACCGCAAGGACTCGGCCTCACACGTTGTTGGGGCCTTGCCCTCGCAAGCAGATTAGGGCAGTGACATGTAGGGTGATCCAGAATCCCCAATCTGCTGGGTGAATGGACTTTAACTAACAACCTGGCTAACATGATCGCATTTCACGCATTAGTTAGGGTGGCGACTCGGAAGTCGAGGTCGCATTGAGGGAGTGTTGACATATGCGATCGTAGACGTAGTCGCTTGAGAGAGTGTTGTGGCGAGGGCATGCATCATATCATCGCATTTCATGCACATTTAACAAAGAGTTATAGGTGTTGCTGATTTCCTGCTTTTCATTAAATTCCTATTAAAATTGATGCCTGTTACAACTTAAGATTAATGGTTCACACTGAGTTGATCACTCACTCCCACTCTGGGACGGTGTTTTAAAACACCAACCAGACACTTCCATAGATGCAGGTGGTGGAGATCAGGAGAAGCCTGGCACTGCGAATTTGGATGAGGAAGAGGAGTACTCCTACTTCCAGCTGATGGATGGAGCTGCTGCGAATCCGTAGTTATGTTGATGGACTGCTGAGCTGAGAGCTCAGTTCTATTCTTTTGGACACGATATTATTTTTGTAATTTTGTCAGGTGGCGTCATGTGCCCCTTATTCTTTTGGACGTGTATATATATATATTTGTGTTGTTTTTCTTCCATTTCAGTAGACTTGCGGTTGTGCTTCATGTTCCAGTTTGTTCCAAATTGCGCAGTTAATTAGACTAACTCTAAAACCATTAAACACATGATAAGTGACCTCGGAAACTCGGGTGTTGCGTACATACACGACTCCCGATTTTCAGGGCGTTACAAGTTGGTATCAAAGCATGGTTTGGGATTAATTGGGCCATGGGTCATGAGCTCACTACGCGTCCGCTGACTTGTGAGGATGCTCAGTAGCAGCCGCAACCGGGACTTAGGACGTAAGTCACTACCCTGGAAGTTTAGAGTGTATCGGTCTGGGGGCGAGCCGACCATCTTAGGTAGCGGTGATAGGAATTGGGATCGCAAGTTGTACTGGATCAAGGGATTGAAGACCGGAGCCAGCATCCAAGTGCGACGAGCTAGTTTCGGACTAGTTTTCGACTAATCTGGCCCATTTAGGGATAGAGACTTGACGATGAACGGAATTTTCACCCGAAATAGTGGAAGCATAGAAAATCGGGCATCTTACCCTTAAGCAAGAAAAATCTCCCACAACGAATAGGCCCATTACGTAGATCGTTTCCTCCTACCCCAAATTCATATATGGTACTTTTCCAGGGGCCTTACAGGCGCCCGAGAAATCGCAAAAAACAACCCAGCCAAACCAGGCATCGGCGTAGCCTACGCCGGAGCCGGCGTCCCCTACGTCGGCTGCTCACAGTGGGGTGGCGTGCGCACGCCTGGGGCGGCATTACCGACGCCGGCTGTCCAGGAAGTCGGCGTGCCTACGCCTGACACGGCGTCGCCTACGCCGGTCGTCCAGGGAATCGGCGTGCCTACACCGGAATGCGGCATCGCCTACGCCGTTCGTCCAGCGAGTCGGCATGCCTACGCCGGCTGCGGCGTCGCCTACGCCGGACCCAAATGTGGGTTCCTCTCCCTCCCAACGTGGCAACCACGAGTGGGGCCCACTTTTCCTGTTAAATGGGGGTGTATGAAACCAAATTCACCCCTTCTAAACCTATTCCATCCCTTCTAACCCACTTCAAACCCCAATGTTCCTTTCCTTTCTCCCTCTCCACCTCCCACACTAAAATTGCTTCAACTCACCTTCTTCTTCTTCCTCTTCTCAACTCCATTAAACCCATCTTCACCTCCTTCATATTCTCCACCTCCAAATCCTTCCCTATTTCTCACATTCTCCCAAATACCTCCTCCTTCACTCCTCAAATCCAAACATCAACCCTCCTACTCCATTTCTCCAAACTTCCATCTCTTCAAACCCACTCCATTTCTCCTCCACATTTCCATCTCCAAATCTTACCCTACTCCTCTCCTTACAACTCCATTCTCAAAACTCCTTCCACATTTCATTTTCCTCATTCATCATTTTCAAGATCCATTCCTATCTTCATCCTCAAGTAGCATCCGCAAAAAACCCCCAAATTTTCTTCAAATCTCCTCCACCCAAACCAACCGCATTTCTCACACCCACCCTATTTCCTAGCCAAAGAATGGCCCTCCTTACCACCGTTGCTTCATTCTTTTCCATCTCGGTGATTTTATCGCTTATGGGAAAGAAAAGACCGGCGACCGCCGAGCCGGGACCGAGCCGAGAGAGACGGAACAAGCAAAGGGCCGATCCAAAGGGGAAGGAGGTCTCTGAAGTTCGATCCAAGCGCAAGAACGACCCGCGAGGGGTTCCCGCGATGGAAGATACGGGAAATTTCCTCGTGCGCCGTGTCGCCTTCGAGGCCTCCGTGGCGGAGCATATGTTTGAAGAATTCCCCATTATTGGCCGCCTTGTGGACAAGGATTGGGGTCCAATATTCTACGGAAACTACCTAGCAGATGTTGGGCGAGTTCGGGCTTTCTACTTACAGATTGGAAACCCCGAATTTGAGCCATTGGGCTTTGATCTGACAGTGGGAGGCAAGAGAATCCCGATTGGAGTGAAGGTCATTGCCGATGTACTCGGAGTGCCTCGGGGCGAGGTACAGATTGACGAGAAAAACTTGGAATCAAGTCAGGCGCGCGATGAGCGGACCCGCTTCTTGTGCGGGCGGGTTGCCAAATGGAATCGTGGCGAGCAAGGTCAGGGCCTGCGGTCATCCAACTTGATCACGGAATATCGGGTCCTTCATCGCATTTGCACCCATAATGTCTACCCCAGGTTGGGAAACCGTAATGAGTGTTCCCGCTACATGGTGGAATTTCTGTATCAGGTGGGGAGGGGTACGGATGTGTGCCTTCCTAGCGTGATCCTTCACCAGATGGTACGGGCCGCAAGGTCAAAGCGGAAGGATGTATGCCTTCCATTTGGCCGCTTAGTCTGTCAGTTGGCCCAGTGGTATGGTGTGGGTGGATCTGATGGAAGGCCGGTGTGGACGGAGCTGTTGAATGATGATACACTGAACAAGATGAAGATCGGCCCCGAGCAGCGACAAGCCTGCATCGACCGATATGGGGATACCAATGAGGGAGAAGAAGAGGGCGATGATGATGAAGAAGGCGAGGACGAGGAAGAAGGTGAAGGCGGGGAAGAGGCTGTGGGAGCTGAGGGAGTTGGCGGTGTATCCCCTGCCGCTCCAGACATGGTCGGACACCTGGAGGCACTCGACACTAGGATGGCTAGGATCGAGGAGAGCCAAGCAAGGATTGAGGCGAACCAAGCAAGGCAAGAAAAATGGAACAAGAAAATGTATCGGGCCATAAAGGCCCTAATCTGCTGCAGCAAGGGGGAAGAAGCGCCTCCACTTTCGCCTGACTCGGACGAGTAGCGTCGCGACCTTACGGATAACTAGTAGTTGCTTTAAGTCAATTAGACCTAATCCCCAGTACTGGAAGATAGTTAGGACCTTTGCTTAATTAGTTTGTATTTTCCTTTTCAGTCTAACATATTTACTGATGTTTGTAATCCATGCTGTAATATGTAATTAGCCATGTCAATGGCATTTTGGAAATTAATGTGAATGTGTGGATTGCCTCGACAAATCTCTTATCATCCTAACATGCTTGTATGTACATTGCTTGTGTCCTCGAATGGTTTGTATTGAATCTTGCCCATGTACACATAACCTGGGTATAAGAAATGTTCTAGTACCTAACCCAATCAAGGGCCTTTTCAGGAAATGCCTCCGCGACAGGATGGTCGATTTGTCCGCCTTCCTCACTGTGGCTTGGTCGATCGGGATCAGGTCCCTGTCGAGCAACAAGGCCCACATGGGGCGGACGGTTCCTAGAATACGGGAAGTACCACCCAGGAGGCGGCCCCAAATGCTCCGCCGCCACAAGCCGAGGCATCTGTACCCCCTCCGCCACCGTCCATGGATCAAATGGGCCAAATGTTGCTTCTCATGCAGCAACAACAACAGATGATGGCCGCAAGCATGCAACAACAACAGCAGATGATGGCCACAAATATGCAACAACAACAACATATGTTGGCCACGGTGATGGGGGCCTTGGCCCAAAATTTGGGCACGCCACAACCGGAACCGTCCACTACGGCTGCGCCCGCCACTAGCGGAAGCAACCTATTTCAACAGTTTCAAAGGCATAGGCCGCCTACCTTTGCCGGTACTCATCGCCCAGAGGAAGCGGAGTATTGGCTCAATCGAGTCACCAAGCTGCTGCGGCCTCTCCACTGTTCTGAGGTGGAGAATGTGGAACTCGCCTCTTACCTCTTTGAGAAAGAGACGGACTTATGATGGGAAAGCGTCCTCAGGTCCCTTCCTAAAGGCCACGTATGAATGTGGGAAGCATTTGAAGCCCGTTTCAACGGGAAGTACATTCCCCAATCCTACTAGCATGATAGGGAGAACGAATTCCTCCGCCTCCAACAGGAGGGAATGAGCGTGGCGCAATACGAGAACCGGTTCACCGAACTGTCTCGCTACGCGTCCGAAATGATTGCCAACGAGGCGATCAAAATGAGGCGATATATGGCAGGATTGAGGAGTGGCATTCGCTACAAATTGTGTTGCATGAGCATTGGGACTTATGCGGAGCTCGTGGAGTTGTCTACTCGGGCTGAACAGGATGAGGAGCGTGTCTCACGGGGCCGGACACAGATGGAGCCTCGAAACCGGACAGAAGGACCATCCTCTTCTTTTATGGGGAAGAGGCCGCGCCCAGATTCTCCACCACGGTTAGCTGCTGCACCGTCACCTCCTGCACGACCTACTCAGACGTGCAGCTATTGTCAGAGGCCGGGCCATTCCGAACCATACTGCTTTACCCGGATGAGGGACCTCGGCTTCACGCCACCTCAGCGCAACTACAGGCCTCCACAACAGGTATTACAGGTTCCGCCCCTACGGACAATGGGGCCTAGCCCACAATTTCGTCGTCCCCCTGCACCTCAGGTTAGGCCGCCACAACGGCCTATGCAACGACCAAACTTCCCTCAGCAGGCGCGCGTCCATGCATTGGCGGCAGAAGGCCAAGACGCTGTCATCCCCACTCCTACGGCCTTCGAAGTGACGGCACACATTGAAGGTACCCCCATCTTTTTGTTGGTGGACACGGGATCCACTACTTCTCTCATAACGCATGCTACTGTCAAGAGTCTAGGATTGTACGCCACCCCCTGTGCTGGGGTGAGGATCATTGCCGCCGCCGGTACTGTCTCAGAAGCGACGAAGGTGTGCCGCGATTGTCCCATCGATTTGGGATGCAAGGTGGCATTTGTGGACTTGATAGTGACTAAGATCTTCCACTATGATGTTATCCTGGGCATGGATTGGTTGACCACGATGAAGGCCGAGATTGACTGTGAGACACTGACAGTGAAAATATTTGAAGATGACGGCACTTCTCTCACGTTTCCGGTCCAGGTTAGCCACGATCGTAGGATTTTATGTTATGCTTCTTTGGAAGACGGGTATGATGGGCCCTCACACACATGCACTCCCGTAGTCCGAGACTTTGATGATGTGTTTAAAGCCATACCTGGACTCCCTCCTCGACGGGAAATAGACTTCACTATCGATCTAACTCCGGGTGCGAAGCCCATCTCCTTGCCTACTTACCGCATGCCCCCATGTGAGATGGAAGAACTAAGGTCTCAGATTGACAACTTGCTAGAGAAAGGTTTCATCCGGCCCAGTGTCTCGCCGTGGGGAGCCCCAGTCCTATTTGTGAAGAAGAAGGACGGCTCATTACGATTGTGCGTGGATTACAGGAGATTGAACCAAGTGACGGTTCGGAACAAGTACCCATTGCCCAGAATTGACGACTTGTTTGATCAGTTGAGGGGTGCCAAGTACTTCTCCAAGATCGATCTACAATCAGGGTACCATCAGCTGCGAGTCAGAGACGAGGATATACAAAAGACGGCCTTCAGAACCTGCTTTGGCCATTATGAGTTCCTTGTTATGTCGTTCGGGCTCACCAATGCCCCAGCGGTATTCATGGACCTCATGAACAGAATCTTCAGGCCGTTCATATACAGATTCGTCGTGGTATTCATCGACGACATACTGATTTACTCAAAGAGCCGCGAGGAGCATGAAGAGCATCTAAGGGCGGTCCTTGGAACTCTTGAGAAGAACCGCTTATTTGCGCAATTTAGGAAGTGCGACTTCTGGAAGGAGGAGGTCAAATTTCTGGGTCATGTGGTGTCCAAGGAGGGCATATCTGTTGATCTTGCCAAGGTTGCGGCTATGCAAGATTGGAAGCAACCGAAGTCGGTCACGGAAGTGAGGAGTTTTCTCGGTCTCGCCGGCTATTATCGAAGGTTCATTAAGGATTTTTCAAAAATAGCTCGGCCGCTATCCCAGTTGACTCGAAAAGACCTCAAGTTTGCCTGGAATGAGAAGGCGGAAGCGGCCTTCCTAGAGCTGAAAGATAAATTGACCTCGGCACCTGTGCTTATGCTCCCTGAGCAAGGGGTCAAGTACACTGTCTACACAGACGCTTCTCATGTGGGCTTGGGATGTGTGCTCATGCAGAAGGACAAGGTAATTGCGTATGCATCTCGGCAGTTACGGAAACACGAGGAGAACTACCCCACTCATGATCTCGAGCTTGCGGCGGTGGTTTTCGCATTGAAGATATGGCACACTATCTCTACGGTGAGGAGTTTGAGCTCTTCTCTGATCACAAGAGTCTCAAATATATCTTCACCCAGAAAGACCTGAACATGAGGCAACGTCGCTGGATGGAGACGTTGAAGGACTTCAAGTTCGACGTCTCGTATCATCCTGGCAAGGCAAATTTAGTGGCGGATGCCTTAAGTCGCAAGAAGACAATTGAATTTGCGGCCCCGCTAATGGTGAGGGAATGGGACATGGTGGAATTCGTGCGGGATTTCGACATGAAGCTGACCGTGGAGGAACCGTACGAGGTTGTAGCCCACATTCAACACAACCAATGATTGACAGCAAAATCATTGAAGCCCAGGAGGGCGATGAGTTGTTAAAGAAGATGAGGGAAAGGGCCCCTAATGATGAGAAATCTGAATGGAGGATCGGTGCCGATGGAGGATTGCGGTACCGAGGCCGCCTTTGTGTTCCAAACCTTCTGGGACTACGGGAAGAAGTTCTCAATGCCGCTCATAACTCCAAGTTGGCGATGCACCCTGGTAGCACAAAGATGTACCGGGATTTGAAGCGGAATTATTAGTGGGACAACATGAAGAAGGAAATAGCGGAGTATGTGTCCCGATGCCTCACTTGTCAACAAGTCAAGGCCGAACACCGCCGGCCGCCGGGCCTCTTGCAACCCATGCCCATAGCAGAATGGAAATGGGACTTCATATCTATGGACTTTATTTCTGGTCTACCTAAGACTAGGAAGGGGTATGACTCCATATGGGTGATTGTGGACAGGCTCACCAAATCAGCCCATTTTCTCCCAATTAAAACTTCCAACTCCGCTGATGATTTGGCAAAATTATACATCAAGGAAATAGTTCGACTCCATGGTGTCCCGCTGGAAATAGTGTCAGACCGGGACACTCGATTCACATCGATTTTCTGGACTCGCATCCAAGAGGCTATGGGTGTGAAGATGAAATTTAGCACCGCCTTTCACCCTCAGACAGATGGACAAACTGAGCGGGTGAACCAGATCTTGGAGGACATGTTGCGAGCTTGTGTCCTGGACTTTCAGGAGAGTTGGGACGACTGCCTCTCATATGCCAAGTTCGCCTACAATAATAGCTTCCAGGCTAGCATCGGTATGGCGCCGTACGAGGCATTGTATGGGCGTCCGTGTCGAGCCCCGCATTGTTGGGAAGAAATTGGCGAGAAGAGCTTGCTAGGACCGGATTTGGTGCGGATCACAACCGAGAAGATTGAAATTATCCGACGCCGCCTCTTAACGGCTCAAAGCAGGCAGAAGAGCTACGCCAACACCAGGCGAAGGGATTTGGAATTCGAGGCTGGAGATCATGTATTTCTTAAAATCTCCCCAATGAAGGGCGTTTTACGCTTCGGCAAGAAGGGAAAACTCACGCTGCGATTCATTGGGCCCTTCCAGATTTTAGACCGAGTAGGTGCAGTTGCCTATCGCTTGGCCCTACCTACGCCGCTTGCTGGAGTGCATAACGTCTTCCATGTATCCATGTTGAAGAAGTACGTCCCCGATCCTTCGCATATCATCAAGTGGGAGCATATGGAACTCAAGGAAAATGCCACATACATTCTTCGGCCCACTAGAATATTGGATAGGAAGGAACAGGTCCTACGCAACAAGGTCATCCCACTGGTCAAGGTGCTATGGACCCATCACGATGAAGAAGAAGCCACTTGGGAGACGGAAGCAGAAGTCCACAAACATTATCCAAGCCTGCTTCAGAAATACGAACAGGTACAAATTTCGAGGATGAAATTTACTTATAAGGGGGGTAGATTGTAACGTCTCGTCCAACCAGCACAGTGTCCTGGGGCGTCCACGTAGGATTGCCGCAGGACCACTCGCTTAAGCCACTTATGGTGGGTTACCGTAGATAAAAATCATCTAAAATAAATCCAGTTTAGTAGGCCTGACTGGCCATAATAGGGCTTGGTGTGGGCCACCCAGCCAGATGGCTGATTGCACATAAAGGACAGCTTGTGTTGGCCGCACAACGACCAGGATGGTCGAAAAATTCTAAAACTTGGTGTGGCCGTTGGTCTTACTGGGCTCGAAGGCCATCGCGGACCGCAGCTCCTGCAGACACCCAGAAGTGGGATCTGGCATGGGGCCCATGCACCCCACCAATGCCAAAATTGAAATCTGGCATTGGTCAAGGAAATTGAGATGTGAGACTTCCCAGCCGTCGGATTTCTTCCAAATTTACGGTAATGGTTGGATATATTTTTCAACGCCCGTTCACCAAATCTGGGGCCCGATCGTGGCACGATGACCGTCGATCGCGAATCGGACCCGTGCGATCAAACCCTATATCCGATCGCTCCCAAATTTTGCACGGCCCTTCATCGGGCCATGGATCACCTAACCTATAAGTTTTATGGCCAGAAGACCCCCAGAACTATTCCAATCACCGAAACGGGCCCCACAGGGCCACTTAAAGGTCGGAGGCGCCCTCTCAGATCATACAACCGTTCATCCGTTCGTCCAATTTTTTGTATGGACCCTAGTCGGGTTAGGAGACAACTACACGCCGAAATTGGTGGCCAATGAGGCGCTAGGGCCACCTCAACGCTTAATAGGGGTCCCATAGGTCTAATTTGGAAAAATTAGGAAACATGGGGCCAAGAGACCCAACTCTAGGGAAATAAGCCCTAACCCTCTTTCACAATCTCATTCACTCTCTCAACAACAACCTCTCTCCCTCCTATCTCTCCCTTCACCTCCAACAACCATTCCCCTTCTCCTTAATCTTCTTCCAATCTCCAACAACCAAGCTCTCCCTCAAACCTCTCCAAAACTCCTACAACCCATCTCTTCCTAGCAACTTCCACCATCCTCCAACAACCAAGGAGAGTGAAGCAAGAAGAAGGGGTAGGCAAGGAAGTGTGGTAGACCCTAAATCGAGTTGGGGCCCAAGAGAATCGACCCTTCATCACCTTCTCCCTTCCCAAAGGGGAAAACCCTCCGTCACAAACCCCAAATTCGTCCGTGGGCCATCTAGGTAAGATCCTTTCCCTTTCTCTTCTTGAAATCCTTGTATTATGGTGGGATTGGCATGGAAAACTAACATGCAAGGGTTTGGTTTAGGGATTCCGGCCGATCGTCCCGAAAGCCCCTTTCCTAGGACGTTTTTCGTGTCGCCAACGATCCATAGGTGCGGACTGTTGCTCTTAGGTGGCCTAGCACCAATTTTAGTGTGGATTTAATGATTTTGAGTGCTTGGATGTCTTATTCGGAATTCTAGAGGAAACCCTAGGGATTTTCATGTTGATTGGATTTATTAGAATATGCATGTTTAAATTCTTAAATAGGATATATATATTGTGCCTTCACATGATATTATGTCGGTTGATAACATGCTTGTTGTTGTTGATTTCATTTCCATTATATGTAGTGCTTATTTGTGTGTGTGATTATTTTACCGACTGTCATGATTCCTCAAGATGTAGGAAGTGTTTAACTTCCTCACACAACACACATACACTCACATGCACCTAAATTTTATGATCATACTTGATTGCTTGTTAAAGATATTTGTTTTGTATGGTTAGGATGCATGAGATTATGACATGGATGTACTAGCTGATAATATGAGTAGTGGGCATGTTGTAGGTCTCTTTTCACTCTCTTGGGGTGGTCAGGAACCTAACAAGAGAGTGTAGTCCCATCGGTAGGACTACGCTAAAGCTAGACTTGCGGATTGGCCGGGAGTGTTCGGGTGGCTGTAGTTCGACTACATGGGTCCCTTGTGCCCGAGGTCATTCGTCTCACGCTTGCCTGACCTGTGTGGACTAGCCTACTACCTGATTACCCTGTTTGTTAACCATGTTCGCCCACATATGTATGGAACCTGATGCACCCTATAACCTTTGTGGCCCACTGAAAATTAGACTACAATTGGTCCACAGTCTCGTGAGCCGGGTATGGTGGAATGGGACACTGTGTCCGAGCTGTCGGCCTACGCTGGGGTACCGCTCCTCCCCGTAGTGACCGCGAGCGATCCCTTCCCTATCGGCACTCCTTATGTGCTTGGAGTCGGGAATGAGGACCCCGACGGGATCACGGACTGCGAGGACTCAGCCTCACACGTTGTTGGGGCCTTGCCCTCGCAACCAGATTAGGGTAGTGACATGTAGGGTGATCCAAAATCCCCAATCTGCTGGATGAATGGACTTTAACTAACAACCTGGCTAACATGATCGCATTTCACGCATTAGTTAGGGTGGCGACTCGGAAGTTGAGGTCGCATTGAGGGAGTGTTGACATATGCGATCGTAGACGTAGTCGCTTGAGGGAGTGTTGTGGCGAGGGCATGCATCATATCATCGCATTTCATGCACATTTAACAAAGAGTTATAGGTGTTGCTGATTTCCTGCTTTTCATTAAATTCCTATTAAAATTGATGCCTGTTACAACTTAAGATTAATGGTTCACAAAGAGTTGATCACTCACTCCCACTCTGGGACGGTGTTTTAAAACACCAACCAGACACTTCCATAGATGCAGGTGGTGGAGATCAGGAGGAGCCTGGCACTGCGAATTTGGATGAGGAGGAGGAGTACTCCTACTTCCAGCTGATGGATGGAGCTGCTGCGGATCCGTAGTTGTGTTGATGGACTGCTGAGCTGAGAGCTCAGTTCTATTCTTTTGGACAGGATATTATTTTGTGATTTTGTCAGGTGGCGCCATGTGCCCCTTATTCTTTTGGACGTGTATATATATATATTTGTGTTGTTTTTCTTCCATTTCAGTAGACTTGCGGTTGTGCTTCATGTTCCAGTTTGTTCCAAATTGCGCAGTTAATTAGACTAACTCTAAAACCATTAAACACATGATAAGTGACCTCGGAAACTCGGGCGTTGCGTACATACACGACTCCCGATTTTCAGGGCGTTACAGATAGTGTCTAGGGTGAAAGTACTTTAAAAAATTGAAAGAACAAGGTAGTGAAGGGTGGAATTTGTGAAGGAAATGGGTTCAAAAGCGGTTTTAGACTTTGGGATTGAGTTCTGACAGGTTAATAAGGTGTCAGGAGCGACCCATTGCCGAAGGACGTCTAATTCCAGGTTGAGAAAAATCCGGGCTGTTACACCTGCATATCGGAGTCGGCTCGACCCGAGACTTGTACCAGTGCGACCTTGCCGTCGCCGCGGTTCCGACGCCTCATCTCGCGCACTGAGGCGATGCCCATGCTAGGAGATGAGGGCCTGCGTTCAGTTCGAGAAAAACGCCGCGCGTTGCGAATTCCGAGAAAATCTCTATGACATGTCTAGTCAATCACATCAATCATAAGTCAAGTACATCCCCATCACAAGCCATCACTCACCCTTACCTCTCCTTGCCCAAAGTCAAAGCAACCCATGCTTAGCCTTCCCTTTCTTACCAACAAGTCAAGAGAGCCCATACCTTCTATCCCATCTCCCTTACATCTCCTCTCTCTCTCATTTCTCATTTCATTCCAAGCAAATTCCATGAGAGTAACGTCCTAGCTCCCCAAAGAAGCTAGGTGTGGCCCACCTTCCTACATCCCATCTCTACCATACAAGCTTTATCTCGACCGTTGAAATGTATTCCATAAAGCTCTAGGACGCATTGGTGGGAGAAGAAGTTCGAGAAGATCTTTAGGTGGGTGATTTTATTAATTGATTTGTTATTTGAGGACCCACCTATGTGGGACCCATCTTGATGTATGCATTGTATAGGGAGGGCCCATAGTGGCGAGGTCCCTCTCCTTCACCGATTTCTCTCCCTTTTTCTCTATTTCTCTCTCTTTCTCTTCCTTTTGATGTGTGGCCCACCATGATGTTGGACAGTGGAGATCCACCATACCATGATGTATGAGTTTTAATCCACACCGTCCATGGCTTGGATGAGGGGCCCACATGACGTACGCGCTTCATTCACACCGTCCATCCCGGAACCCAGGTCATGGGCCTGGAATGAGACATGCAAATCTCAGGTGGAAGCACACCATGCTGTGCCCAGCATGTGGGACCCACCCACCATGAAAGAGTTTGGCTGGTCTACCACCACATCAGCTATATAGCTGATGTGTTTACATCAGCAAGTGGGTCAAATCCCCACCGTCCATGTATTTGCATTCAGACCGTCCGCTGATGGACGGTGGGCCAGCAGCCGCTGCAACAGCTGCTGTACACACATGTCAGCAGCTATGTGACATGTCAGTACACACTCCATGTTAGCCACCCCCGTTAGGGATCCATACCAAGACCTCAAGTGTTGAAACGAGGTATCTCCACTCAGTCTGCCAGTTGAGCTATGGATCAACGCCCCCACCGTCCATCTGTTCTTCATCCAAACCGTCCATCTGATGGACGGTGGGCTGGTACCCGCAGCAAATAGCTTCTGTACTTGCATCAGTAAGTTCTGTGGATCCCGCCTGGGATTTTACTTCATCCTATACCGTCCATGTTTGGACCCACCATGATGCATGCGCTGCATCTAGACCGTCCATCAGGACGGTGGCCAGCAGACCTGGATGATTTTTTTTTTTAATGATGAATATTATATATATATATATATATATATATATATATATATATATATATATATATATACACACACGATGGGTCCCATGTAGGACCCACCTCTTGAAAAGTGGATTGGCTGGACTTGCACACACTAGCTATATAGCTTAGTGACGTCACCAAGTTACGGGGGACCCACCTTGTATGTAATATCAGCACCGTCCGTCCATTTTGAGCCGGACGTGGGACCCATCTTGTATGTAATATCAGCACCGTCCGTCCGTTTTGAGCTGGACATGGGACCCCCCTTAGTGTATGTGATCTCCACGCCGTCCATCTGTTTGGCAGCGAGTGGGGCTGACCAAATGTATGTGTCCCATCCACGCTGGCCATCAAAACAGATGGTGGGGCCTGCTGTGATGAGTGTGCGGTCCACACCGTCCAGCATGGGACAGTGCCGTGCCCACATGATATAATGTTGCATCCACACCATCGGATGGGCTAGACGTGGGCCCACCATGCTATACATATTTCATCTATGTCGTCCAGTCCAGCTGGACGTGGACCCTATTTTGATGTATATCCACACCGTGCATCCATGGGGCCCTGATGTATGTGTTCTAACCCGCACCGTCCAGGGTTGTGGCCCACCATGATGAATGTATTGTGTGACCAGGCTATCCATCTGTCTTTCTTCAACCATGGGCTGCCCCATTATGGCCGATGTGCCAAGGCCCATTGTGATGTATTTGGGGCTCATGGGTTGAGGCTCATTGTGATATATTTGGAGCCCATGAGTTAAGGCTCATTGTGATGTATTTGGAGCCCATGGGTAGAGGCCCATTGTGATATATTTGAGGCCCATGGGATGGAGCCCTTTGTGATGTATATTAGGCCCGTGTTAGAGGCCCATTGTGATGTATATGTGGCCCATATGATGCGGCTCACCTGATGTATGAGAGGCCCATGGAGGTCACCCATTGTGATATATATTAGGCCTTTGTGTGAGGCCATGAGCCCACTTTATGTTTGGCTCTATGTGGGCCACTGCTTGGGAGTGATGTTGGTTGAATGTCCACATTGATGGGTAATGATGGTTGGATGTCCGCATTGTGACCTTCCCCTTAGGCCTTGTTAGGCCCATTCTCACTGATTCTGATTCCGATTGTTGAGGCCACTTCCGATTGTCGAGGCCGATTGTTGAGGTCGATTCTAATTCCGATTATCGAGATCGATTACCGATTCTGATTTGTCGAGGTCGATTTCGATTATCGAGGCCCATTCTGGTTATCAAGACCGATTGTTGAGACCGATTCTGATTCCGATTGTTGAGGCCGATTTCGATTATCAAGGCTGATTCTGATTGTCGAAGCCTATTGTTGAAGCCGATTCTTATTCCGATTATCGAGGCTGATTGTTGAGGCCGATTCTGATTCCGATTGTCAAGATTAATTACCGATTTTGATTTGTCGAGGTCGATTCTGATTATCGAGACCAATTTCGATTGTCGAGGCCGATTGTTGAGGCCGATTCTGATTATTGAGGCCGATTCCGATTGTTGAGGCCGATTCCAATTCCGATTGTCAAGGCCGATTGTCGAGGTCGATTGTTGATTATCGAGGCCGATTCCGATTGGCGAGGCCGATTGTTGAGGCCGATTCCGATTCCGATTGTCGAGGCCGATTCTGATTCCGATTGTCGAGATCGATTACCGATTCTGATTTGTTGAGGTTGATTCCGATTATCGAGACTGATTCCGATTGTCGAGGCCAATTGTTGAGGCCAATTCTGATTCCGATTGTTGAGATTGATTACCGATTCTGATTTGTTGAGGTTGATTCCGATTATCGAGACTGATTCCAATTGTCGAGGCCAATTGTTGAGGCCAATTCTGATTCCAATTGTCGAGATCGATTACCAATTCTGATTGTCGGGGCCGATTGTTGAGGCTGATTTCAATTACGATTATCGAGGCCAATTGTTGATGCCGATTCCGATTCCGATTATCGAGGCCGGATATTGAGGCCGATTGTCGTGGCCCAATGTGATGTATATGCGGTCCGTATTTGAGGCCCACTGTGATGTGCATTCAGCCCATGTTTGAGGCCCAATGTGATGTATATGCGGCCCATATGAGAGGCCCATCGTGATGTGTATTAAGCTCTCGAGTGAGGCCCATGGTGTTGTATATTAGGCCCTTGTGTGAGGCCATGGGTCCACTATATGTTAGGCTCTATGTCGGCCATTCCTTGGGGGCAATGTTGGTTTAATGTCCACATTGTCGAGGCCGATTGTTGATGTCGGTTATTGATACCGATTATGAGTATGTGACAACATAGCATCATGTTATATGCTCATACGCATCATCTGCATGTTTATTATGAGATGTGATTGACCACTGCATATGCCATAGTACAGATGATTTATGGAACTCACTGATAGGTGGAGTTATCTCACATGAGTGCACGGTATGCATAGGATTGATGCATGATTGGATTACATGACTCATGCATCTTGCATTATGTGATTGTGATTACTATACGCTCTAGCGACATCAGGGTTGTGATCTCCACAAGCATATCGTAGATGACTAGATGGGACACCAAAAATGTTTGAGTTCGAGCATTTGGGCACTTTGGATATCCGTGGGTGAAAGTCCCTATACCTCCGAGGCAAGGAGACGCCCCAACATCGAGACTGAGTGGATACATGAGTGCCTGAGTGCCGATTACCAGGAGGCCACGTCTCCCACCGTGTCGTGGTCGGTTGGGAGGGGGTGTGGCCTTATCCACCCGAGTGAGGGGGCTATAAGTTAGCCTGAGTTTGACCAGCTCCTAAATAAGTCCGCTACCGACAAGCCGGGTAGGCATTGGTATACTACTGGCAGGCGGGTAGTGAGGTCTTTTCCACTCTCTAGGCTATGCGGCCGGCTGGGGCAGTAGCTAACTTGGAGTGTACTAGACCCCGGTGATGATCTCAGAGATGTACGATGCTGATATGTTGATTTATTGAGCAGGAGTTGCATACTCATTCATTCATTCACTATTCACTCGGGCTGGTGGTGCATAACTATTTGTTACATGTACCTTCGCAACGGCCAGGATTTCGGTTGGGGCGCGCGACTAACCTGAGATAAAGAGTTTACCACATTGAGTCTGACTATCCAAATTTAGGTATGAGACTGGTTTGGATAGAAGTCCCTTGTGATGGACCACATAGCCTGTGATACTACGTACTATCATTCTGAATTCACTCCAGCTTGTTCATTTCATTCGCACCACATATTGCATTTCATCCGCAGCATTTAGCATTTTAGGTTGCCATGTTTTTGCATTGATGTGGTCGTTCGCGTTCATGCCTTGCATCGCATGGCCTTGGTATGGCAGAAACATTTATGGACTTATCAGTATATTTTCGCTTACTCTGTTATCGTATGATTCATGATCTTATCAGTATATTTTCTCTTACTTTGATATCGTATGATTCATGATCTTATCAGTATTTCTACCTATTTCGATATTGTATGATTTATGGCATTGTATTGCATACTCGGCACTTATCTTGCGCACACACTTTCACCACCCACTAAGCTTTCTATAAGCTTATGCACGATAGATGCGTGCAGGTGGCGTTAGGTTACAGCAGCGTAGAGCTTGGAGCACGCAGCGTCTTCTAGAGCTTTGATTTTCGATATATGTATTTTCCTTTCAGCATTGTATTCAAATGTTTATATTAGTGGATATGTGATGATGATGTTGCCTTTGTGATTTGGGCAAATTTATGGTTATGCTTCTTATGAGACAAATGTATGTTAGAAAATTCTCCTTATAGGATCCCAGGATTGGAATCTGGCGTATGCGCACTGGGAGCCAAGAATGGGGTAATACGGAGGTTGTCGGCACCGGATTCGACGATCGGGAATTTTATGAGCCTGATTTCCAGGTTTGGGGCATGACACGAGATCTCCGGGATCTTGATCTTATCATCCGAGATCTTCAGATTGTTCGCTTTGGGTAAGACCAAACAATAGTTGGAAATCGATAAGTCGTACCGAGCTACCTATAGGTCGGTACCATGCCAATGTTGATCGTCTTGTAGTGTTCTCGTGATCGCCGGTTCCAGTAGTCATCGGCTTCCCTTGTCGAGCTCAATAGTTTTATTGGGCTGTCGTTTCTATAAGTTCGTCGAGGGTCACACCGACCTGTGACTGGACCGACGTATAGTCATGCCGAGTTATAGTCGTGCCGACCTGTGACTGAGCCGACCTATAGTCATGTCGAGCTATAGCCGTGACGACTGTGACTGGACCAACCTATATTCCTAGCCACTGGTTCTCTTTCGCATAGTTTGGTTCATTGGTTTATGTTGGTTGTTCGTTCGACCTCTTTTCGTGGACCATCCTATTATTCCCATAACAGAAGATATGTTTAGTGTAGGGTGCAAGCCAAAACCACGACCCGTACGTATGGGCATACAACTACTAACTCAACTTAAGGACCTTCTAATACGACTATATATACATAGATGGGACTAAATGCTCCTATAAGACTCTATATGGGGGAAACGACACAATACTACTCAATTTCCACCAACCTATCTGCCTAAAGGATCTGCCAACAGAAAATCCGGTAAAGATATATGGGGATTTTCTGATAGCAGAAAATTCAGCAACTTATATCAGGAATTATGGACCTCTAAACAACTCTATATGATGATACTTGATGTATAATGGATACGAATAAACTAAACCCTAAACATGCAATGCATTCCCCTATAAAAACCTTGTGCTCTGATACCAAATTTGATGCGGGACATGAAATTAAAATATGATGTGTAAGATTTTCAGGCTTTAGATCACGTTAGTTCAGAAACAATTAAAGAAAATTTTATATCCCACACAAAAGTTCAAGCATTCAATCAAGGGGAATCTATACAGGCCCAGGCCTACATAAGCTAGGGTTGGATCAATCAAAATTATAGACCAAACAATAATCGAAGGAGGGTAAATTCATCCACACATGCACATAAATAATTCCCCAATCCAAGGGGTTTACAAATTTCAATTTGAGAACCCTAAGGTTGAAGAAAGGGTATAAAATTGGGGATTTGTGTAATTTAGGGTTAGGGTTAGGGATTTGGGGTGAAAGAGAAGAGAGACGAACCAGAGAAGCATCACACGCGTAGACAGCGGGGAAGGCCCAGATGCACGTGCGTTGGAGGTGTCCCGCACATGTGTGGGGCCCATAAATCGAAAAACTGGCCAGCTTGGCCATGGTCGGCCAGGGGTGGACCACAAAACCTCCAAATTTCAGCCTGATCCGATGCACAGTCTGTGTGTGGTGCTCCACCGAAGTTTCAGTCCTCCCGCAGGGCCAAATTCTGAAAATATGGCTTTAAGACTTGGACTCAGTTGGACACAATCTGGTTTGATACCGTGACTCACCCCCGACTCAGGTGAGTTGGGCCAATTCAGCCCTGACCTGACTCAGGACTGAACAAGTCAGTCTGAGTCGCTGAGTCTTTTAACCATGTTTGAGTGCTGACCATGATTAAAAGACTCAAGAGACTTTGATCGGAGTCGTTCTGGCCTGAGTCTAACTGGAACTTGCCTGAGCAGGGCTGACGTGGCTCTACTCACCCAAGTCGGGGTTGACTCAGGGGGTGCTTGTGATTAGAAAATGGATCAGGTTCGAGCGTGTCTGGGGTGTCTGGGTCGGTCAGCTCACAACAGACTCTCTTCTGAGTCTTAAAACCATGGCCCTGAATATTTCCCTGTTGGGGTTTTTCAGACCATTTTGGTTTTCGGGGGCATGTTCCAAGCTCCCATTGTACCGCAGGTACTGATACAGTAGAGCTGGAAGAACTGGAATAGGGCAGAACCATCTCTTCACAGTCCATGTGGCAGGGTAATGTATCAATCCGATCCGTCCATTTTGTGATAAATATCAGGGATGGATGATCTATGCTGAGAAATCACACATATTAGACCCAACAATATCCATTACTTTTAATCAATTTTGTGTACTGAATATTGGCCCCTAACTCCATTTGTTTTCTACCGTTGATCTGAATGGCACTGATTGGATGGCCAGATCACCTAAAATGTGTTGTTTGAACAATTTACCATCCAAACTAAAAGAAATTAGATGGACGGTCTTGATTGATACTCCACTGGCCACATATGGTTTGTACAGATGCATCTACCATATCCGGGTTCTTTTGGCTTTTCCGTGTCATATTTCTCTTCCAAGAAAAACAGTACCCACGCCCATGAGAGAGGAAAAACACTGCTGCACAGCTCGTTCAGAGAAGCCACCGTCGAATCTGGATCGTCCATCTTGCAAACCTCATCAAAGATTGATCCTGTTTAAAAAATTACACTAATAGTAAAATAGGCAAATCTGTGTTGGATGCGGAGTACATGGCGTATTACATTTTGAGTGTTATTGTTACAGATTGAGTGACAACATAATTACAAGACCGAATTGGAGAGCCAAAACATGGAACTTGTTGGCCCACTTATATAACATAATTACAAGATCAGGATGATCCAATCCGTCCATTTTATGCGTCAAAATATGATACACACAGAACTCTAAATTCAGGATGATCCGCCCATCAGGTAGGCCACACTACAAGGAAAAAGTTAGGAGGGAACACCCATCCTTGATTTGTTTGGAGGACCCACCTATTGTGCATATGAAATCCAGACCGTTCATACCCTTCATATATACCAGATGAAGGGTTAGGAAGAAAATAAGACTGTTGAAAAGTGTATGCAGCCCCCTTTGCAAATCAAGGGTAAGAATACCATCTCAAATTGTTCCATGTGTTGTGGGTACCTGATTATCGGATTGGTCTAATTTCTTTAGCATAGGGTGTAATATGAGTTGGCTGATCTGAATCACGGTTTGGATGTCCTTCATACATCATTTGGGCCCCACATATTCCTGGTACCACCGTAGCTTATGGTGGTACGGGTACCACCGCTGCAGCACAGCCCTTTCTTTTAAAACAGAAATATCCTGGACTTCACTTTTAACCGACTAGCTTAACTAAATTTCCAAACTTTTACTTTTTATTTCTAAATACATGCAGTATGGATTGGCTTTTTCCGAAAAAAAAAAAAAAAAACCTTATTTTTGTGGGTTATATTTCTTTCATTTGGCTATACCCAAAAACTCATATTTTTCACTTCGTTTTGATTCTTGAAACCTTCAATAGAATATCCAATTATTGTCATTTTACATCTGCAATCTTTTTCAAGGTTTTATTCATTGCTTCAAATCGGTCATGTTCATAAACTTGAAATCTTTCGAGGTTTGTCCTTAAGAGTTTTCTATTTTGAAATCGTGTTTCACTTCACTACACTCTTCTTTTTCTTGAACTCGTGTTTCAATGGAACGACAATTGTGAAAAGTAAGAATGAAGTATGAATGTTTTTTTTCGCGGTAAAATTGACCAACTTCTTTTTTAATTTGTACTCGGTGAATTTGACCGAGTTCTCTTTGAATATATATGTACTTGATGAAATTGACCGAGTATAGTGAAATTGATCAAGTTCTCTTTTTTTTCTTTTCTTTTTTTCTTTTTTTTTCTTTTTTTTTTTTAAATTTTTTTACACACGCACACACACCCCACACACTCACGCTAGTGGAATTTCACCACCTATGGGTACTCGAACCCTTGACCGGGAGTTGAAACTCCTGAGAGAGTCTACCACCCGAGCAAGAGTAAGGACCGGGAATTGATCAAGTTCTCTTTAAATATCACTATACTCGGTGAAATCGATCCAAATTCTCTTTAAATATCATTATAGTTGGTCAATTTCACCGTGTACAGTGAAGTTGACTGAGTTATCTTTGAATATCATTATACTCTTTAATTTGTGTAACGATTTGCTAAGAATAATGAATATATTTTTTCACAAGTAGGATTTGAGGGAATGAAGGATGAAATCAGTGAGAATGACCGAGTTATCTCTAAATATCACTGTACTCAATGAAATTGACCGAATACAATGAAATTCAAAGAGAACTCGGTTCATTTCACTGTACTCTTTGAAGTCAACAAAGAGAAAATTTTCAATTTCTTTTGACAAAAAGTTTTTAATGTGTAACGATTCGCTAAGAATATTTTAATGTGCTTGTTTGCAGTTAATGACTGCGAGAATCATCATATACTCTTATGGTGAGGAGTTAATGTGTGAAAACAATGGATACACGTATAAGGGTGGAAAGTAAAAAAGTATTGCTTTTAAGTGTCGGGACTACATATGAGGAGCTTCTATTTAAAATGTATAAAATTATTAAGACCATACCGAATGATTATGATATTAGGATGAAAGTTTTGTACCCATGCTTAAACTAATCAATCCCTCCATCTGAAATCGAAGACGATGAAGATGTGTGAGTGTTCTTGGCAGCACAATCAAAGCATCCAAATATATACATGCCTTTAATCATAGAGACAGTGCAGTGCATTAATGAGACCATATATAAAGACCCCGTCGGTTGGAGTAGTGTTGAACACGATGTCGTCGTTGAACATGATGCTCCTGTAATTGAAAATATGTGTGAGGAATGTGGCGTTAGATAGGTAGCTGACCTTAACCTGAATTGTGAATATATGGCATCACCTTTACGAGTACATATTTCTTCATCTTCTACCACCGGTGACGAATGTGTACGTATAAGCGACATTTCATCGCCCAAGCCGCCTCAAACATCAAACTTTATGACTAGTGAAGTTAATGTTCCTTTCAAGGATGGAAATTTGCATGAGGAACGTGGCATTAACTGTGCAGCCGACTTTAACCTCAAATGTGAATATATGACATTACCTTTTTCTACAAGAGTACATGTGCCTTCATCCTCCCCATCGGTGACGAATGTGCATCTAATCGACATTCCACATCAGAATATTCAAATTCATTGGATGACCTAATTGAGATAGTTGTTAAACAAATGTTTAAGGACAAAAGTCGGTGCTAGTATGTTTTGAGCCAATTTGCAATTTGCAAAAATTCCAATATAGGCCCATGTACTCATCATCCAGGCGATTCACCGTGGTGCGTTTCAAAGATAATTGTGAATGGAGGGTTCATGCATCTATGATGAATGATGCAGGGATATTCAAGATAAAGACTTAATGTTCAAACACACACGGGGCATGTCATGGATGAAGAGCAATCACCGACAAGCAAGTAGTAAGTTAGCCAACGAGTTGGTTATTAGTCATATTGAGCAGCGCATGGGATTAAGGCCAAGTGTTATTAAATTGATTATGCATGAGAAATATAATGTTATCATCAGCTAAAAGAAAGCATGGCGGGCCAAGGAGACTGCAAACGAGCGCGTAATGGGATCTTCTAAAAACTCTTACAATGAACTCCCAATTTATTTGTGTAACATCCTGGATTTTTGCCAACCTGGGATTAGACGTCCTTAGGCGATGGGTCGATCCTAACACCTTATTAACTTGTCAGAACTGAATCCCACAGTCTAAAATCGCTCCTTAACCCATTTCCTTCACAAATCCCACCCTTCACCACCTTGTTTTTTTAAATTTTCTAAGTACTTTCACCCTAGACACTATCTTAAACTAGCTAAGTAGTATAACTTGGATCACTTTATATACAAACTACAAAGGACTAAGTACCACCTCAGACAGAAATCTTACAGGACTAAATCCTTTAGAAATTAGGCGAGATTTAGCTAGTGTTAAACTAGAATGCCTGTAAAATTAGCACCAATCACTTTAAATACGATCTGCAAGACCCAAAACTTGTAGAATCATTGACGCTAGGTTACCCTAAAATCTAGGCTCAATCTCATTACCCGGTTGCTCATGGGAGCATCTCGAAACTCCGTATCGGATCTGGACCGCACGTCGGAAGTCCGATTAACACGAAGTTAAGGAACTAGGACCGCCTCGCTGGGCTTGACAACTATCTCGAAAATCAAATCCAGATAGTGTCCCAGCGCTATTCGCTTGAGATCGGAGTGAAGAGTGTGAGAAATGTGAAATTAATTCAAAATAAAATATCTTGAATAGTAATCTGGCACCTCTCGCTTGCGGATCAGTTTTAAGCAACCAGACCGTCAGAATCAGACCAAATTACACCCTCGATCAGGAGAAATTTCATACGCATTTACATGTACTTGGAATCTCCGATCGAGATCCGCTGACCGTTGAACTGAAACTGGTCCGCCACGCGTGATCTGAGAACCCTACTGAACGAAAACTTAATAGAACCTAGATCCATTGTCGGTGAGCTTAAGTCCGACCTTTGGCTCAAGGAGGCCGCCAGAAGTCCTCCGTTGAGCTGAAACTGACCCGCTTTGGTTATAACCTAAGTATACTTTGACATGGAGTCTGTTTCGGTGAGTTTTTAGGCTATATAAGGACTTAAACCCTCTCTCATTGCAGCCATACGAATTTGAGAGAAAACCTAGAGAGAGAAGAGAGAAAAGAGAGAGAAAGTGTGGGAGCAGTGGGAGAACCTCCTGCCACTCTTCCCTGCCGCTTTACGAGCTACACCGCTCCGTTCTAATCGCTTTTCCGGCGATCCAGCTCCGTTTCTAGGTAAGAAACCCTAACCCTAATCTGATTTGGGGCTTGGGTAGGTAGGTTATGAAATAGCTGACCTATTTCGTTCTATAGGTTGCCAAACTGCCGAATACGGAAGCTTAGCAAACCTATCGACTCCGTTACGATTCTACGACAAAAGGTGCGGACTTTAGGTGTATAGGTTATGGTTTTCAACGCTTTCAATGTCAGATAATGATAGATTCATGATCTGCATGCAATTGCACATGTACAAAGTGCTGTCTGTTTTCCGTTTCGATTAAAATGAAAAATATGGAATTCTACATACTCTAGGTATTTGTAGAAAGTACGGTATACGTATAAATTTGGAAATGTTTTGACATGATTATTTGTTGTATGAATATATTATATATGGGTAAATTACTTGTTTGGCGAAAGGACTCGCCCTAATACATGTTTGCTTATATACACTATGTATGTTGAAATTGTGTATTCTAGAAAGTACCGTATACGTATAAATTCTTGGAGATGTGTTTGCCATGATTATTTGCTGTATGAATATACTATATATGGATAAAATACTTGCTTGGCGAAAGGTTAGCCCTAATACATGTTTTGCTAACATACATCATGTATGTTGTAATGGTATTCTAAGTGTTTGTGAAAATGACGAATGAGTATAGAATTCTCATTCGTGCTCGCCATAACTAATTGTCATGGATTCATGATTGTTGTATTGGCGATACCCCTTTGACGAAAGGATTTGCCCTAAATCACGCCACGGCCAATATACACTATATATGCTAAAATGTGTGGCCCAAGTGTTTGTGGAAATGACTGAATGAATACGGAACTTGGATTCCTGCTTGCCATGACTATCCGTCGTGGGTGTATGCGTGTTATGATTGGGGTAACTCCCTAGTGAAAGGATTTGGCCTTATACCTAAGTGATCAACATATGTCATGTATGTTGATGCCTGTATTTTAAAGTGTTTGTTGAAATGTCTGAATGAGTAGTAGTTAGTAAATTGTAATGTTTAAGGTGTTGAGATATGATTCTCAACTCCTTTAACTATGTGTATGATTCCTTGAATAGCTGTGTGATTAGGAATTGAATATGTACGAACTCATGCTTGTGTTGTGCTTCATAACATGCTCAACTGCTTTTATGATTTTATCTATGTAATGCATATGTTAAATTATGTTTACGTTGTATGATCCGTCATGGGTGATGGGGGAGTGGAGCAACGAATGCGTGCAACAGCCCTGGCAGCCCTAAACGGATAATACCAACTTTGATTGTATGATTTGAATCTTGATCATTATTGCTTTATCTATCTGAAATTGATTGTGTTTGGGGCTATGATTATAGTCCAGACAATCGGTACTAGAATTGAATTCATGTGCTGTGATTCATTTGCCACGTGAGATGTGTTCGACGAACTCGAGTCGTACTTCGGTTGGCGATAGTGGTTGGCCACGCGAAGTGCTTATGCACTTCATGTCGTTCAACTTGTTGTGCGCTCGAGCTAGCCGAGCTCGTCAGGCAACCCGATCTGTCTTATGTATGTTCACCATGTTTGGACGCTACTGCTTGAACCTAGGGTACCAAACTTACCAGTGGAATCCCTTTTAACCATGGTACCTCGATCCGCTAAGACTCATGAGCCGGGCATGGTGGTATGGGACACCGTGGTCGAGCTGTCGCTGTCGGCCTACGCTGGGGCCACGTGCCTCCCCGTAGTGACCAGTGAGCAACCAGACTCGTGAGCCGATTATGGTGGTATGGGACACTATATTCGTGCTGTCGGCCTACATTGATAAGGTGATGGGGGAGCGGTGCAACCTTTGTGCGTAACAGCCCTGACAGCCCTTTGTAGTGACCTCGAGCATACTCTGAAATCGGTGAGCCTTAGGATTTGCCGCGGTATATAGAGTATGAACTAGGCCTGTTTCTGTATTGTGATGAATCGTTAAGAGGTGATGGGGGAGTGGTGTAACCTTTGTGCGTAACAGCCCTGGCAGCCTTTGCAGTGACCTAGAAAACACACCGTCGTCTGATATTAACTAGGACTGACGACCCTAGAATGGATCATGTTTGGGAATGATACAAGGGAGGTACCTTAGTTTCCCAATCCTGCTGTTTGAAATGGACTAATTAAAACTCGGTAATCATGCTCATCATGCATTGCATGTGCCTGGAAGATGTGGAGCACTGAGGGATGAAAGCATGCCGCGAACGTGAGATGGTGTCGCACGAGGGAGGGTGTGGTGAGGGCATCCATCATACCCGCATATACTTGCATTAATAAGAGTAGTTAGGAGTGTTTGATTTTACTGCTTTATCATTACTGCTTGACTGTATTGATAACATGTTAACCTATGCTTTATTGTTCCACTGAGTTAGCTACTCACTCCCACGTTACGGGATGGTGTTTCGAACACCCACCAGATTTGTCTGATTTCAGATGGCGACGTTACTTCTGAGGCGGAGCCGGACCTCTACAATGACTACGATGCCTGCTTGTATTGGTTGTCTTCTGACGGCTTCCAGTGAGCCGTGTCCTGATCGGCGGGCTTTTGGGATATTGACTAGAGGACCTTACACATTTGGTATATTTTAGGATTGTACTTGTAATTATTTAACCTGGTAATGTTATCACACTCTGGAGACTCATCTTAGTTTATATATTTTATCTATCTATCACAGTCTTCCGCTTGTAAATTTAACTGTCTCTGGAGTATGATATGTGTTTGGCTTAATCTCACTCATGTTCACTACTCTAATATAGTCAACATTTAATCATCATTATCTATGTTGCATAAGTGATGTTCTGGAAACTCGAGAGTTGAGTTACTACTCGACCCTCGATTTTTCGGGATGTTACAATTTGCATGAGTTGAGGAGGGCCAACCTAGATACAGTGATTATTGTGCTTGTTAACCACAGACGATCAGGTTCGAGAAATGTTTTGTGCTCTCGGACAGTGCATTAGAAGTTTTCAAACTTCTTTGCAAATGGTATTGGCCATCAACGGCATGCACCTAAAAGGTTCTATTCATGGCTACAACCTTGGATGGAGACAATCATATCCTACCAGTAGCATTTGTATTGGGGAATCAGAGAACAATAGCAAGTCGGAATTGGTCCTTACCTATCTTAATCGTACGTCGGGGTGGTCTTCGAGTCTTGTCATTATATCGAACTGACATGAAGGTTTAATGAAAGAAGTCCCTGAAGTTTTCCGATATACAATCCATGGCTACTACACCTACCAATCTAGAAAAAACTTGGTTGAGACATTTAAGACAAGTGGTGGAAACGTATTATTGACGGGTTTAAAACGTGCAGGAAGGCTGCCTTTGAAAAGTTAATGTACCATATCGAAATGGCTAACCTCAATACATGCATGGTTGACAGAAATAGGATACGAAATATGAGTATCTTTGCATTTTCTGGAAAAAAGATACAACTTGGTCACAACTAACATATCGGAGTGCATTAATATTTTGTTCAAAGAAGCAAAAGAGTATCCCGTGACCATACTGATAGAGACAATCATATTTAATATTCAAGAAATGTTCTACAAGATAAGAGAATCTGCATCATCGTTTACTGGACCGTTGAAACCATTTGCAGATGAGCAACTAAAGGTCTTCTACTGAAGGCACATGATGTTCGTTGTCATGTAATTTTTCGAGATGAGTATTTTATCGTGGGAGATCATAATGATACATTTAAGTTTAGTGAACTTTCGTATACATGTCGCGAGTTTGATGTCAAAGGGTTGCTTTGTTTGCATATTCTTTCAGCATGTATAAAGTATAATCTTCTTCATTATACATACTGCTTTGTTTGCATATTCTTTCAGCATGTTCTTTCAGGGAGTATTGTGTGAAAGTTAAACCCCCACGATAAAAGAAGTCAACGGAAGACTGAAGAAGACAAGAAATCCTACATGTGGAGATGAACAAAAAACAGTAAAGTGCGAAAGGTGTAAACAAACGGAGTATAATCGACGGAGGAACAAATTTTCAATACCAATGAATAATGTATCGTACTTTCCCTATAAAGATGGACATTAAATATATTTTTTGTGATGCGCATTAATGTATTTTTTTGTTGGAATGTAATGTGACAGTAAATAATTTAATTGTAAGATGTTTTTAAACATTATTGCAGATGTCTTTTTTGTTTTTAACAAGAGAAGTACATTAAGCGTATTATGGAGTGCATAGTTGACAATACCGTTCGATGTTACTCGCTGAGAAATAATAGAAATATAATGGCACCACTTATATTATTTTACCAAGAAGACCACACTGCAGGAAATAAACAGTGACGATGGAATACCACCATTAAAACCTTTATGGATAGAAGTTGTTGATTGTAGTTTTCCGACGAACCCTCCTTAGACCCTTAAACACCTGCACAAAAGAAACAAAAGACAAAATGAAGACCTTGGCTAATGCAGGGGACCCTCCGATGCCAAAGTTAGGGATCTGGGTCTTTGTAGAGAATGGTTTAAAGGAAAAGAATCACCAATCTTTTTAGGTTTATGGGTTGTGTGAATGTACCTTTCATCGTCTAGGGGCTCCCCTATTTTTCGAGAGGGAAGATCACACGAGTGAGAAATCTTCTCTGTTTAGAGGGAAGATTCACACCGTCGGGGATCTTTCCTCGTTAGGGACTCCAGATACATCGGAGATATCCCTTAGATATGGGTGTCCGAGATCTTGATCTTATCATCCGAGATCTTCGGGTGGTTCGCTTTGGGTAAGACCAAACAGTAGTCAGAAATCGAAAGTCGTACCGAGCTACCTGTAGGTCGGTACCATGCCGATGTTGATCGTCTTGTAGTGTTCTCGTGATCGTCGGTTCCAGTAGTCATCGACTTCCTTGCCGAGCTCAACAGTTCTTATTAGGCTATCGTTTTTATAAGTCGTCGAGGGTCGCACTGACCTGTGACTGGACTGACGTATAGTCATGCCGAGTTATAGTCGGCCGACCTGTGACTAGGCCAACCTATAGTCATGCTGAGCTATAGTCGTGACGACTGTGACTGGACCAAACTATATTCTTAGCCACTGGTTCTCTTTTGGGTAGTTTGGTTCATTGGTTCATGTTGGTTGTTCGTTCGACCTCTTTTCGTGGACCATCCTATTCTTCCCATAACAAAAGGTATGGATTAGGCTAATATTTTATTTGAAGCTCGTCCCAATTAGAATGATCTTATGGGCAGTTCGAATGTCACAATAGTACAAAGGAATTAACCGAGTACTCGGTTAAAATTACAACGTACTCGTAAATAGTACAGAGTTGTTTGGCTGAGTACTTGGCGAAAAATACATAGTACCCTGTGAATTCCTCGAGTACATAGTATTTCATAATTTTTACAATTCATAAACAAATCATCATTCACCATTCACCAAGTACTCGATCAAATTTAAGTAAAATTTGAAGTTTAAGTGAAAATATTGCTAGAAAGTTTTGGCATTCCATTCCGATCATATTAAAACATTCTTTGATCCCATCGAAGCTTACTTTGATCCCATCAAACAGTATGTCGATCAGATTAACAAATTCATTTGGTGAATATCATCGAGTACAGAGGATTTGACTGAGTACTCGGTCAAATTACAACGTACTCGGTAAATATTCACCGAGTAACGAGTTATTTGATTGACTACTTGGTGAAAAAACAAAGTACATTGTGAATTCACTAAGTACATAGGATTTCACATTCACTATTCCCAAATAACCATTTCGCTAATCACAAATCACCATTCACCATTCACCAATTACTCGGTCAAATTAAGTGAAATTCGAAAGTTAGGTGAAAATGTTGCTAGAAAATTTTCAACATTCCATTTTAATCAGATTGAAACAATCTTCGATCCCAGAAACTTACTTCGATCCCATCGAACAATATGTCGATCAGATTGACAAATTCATTTGGTGAATATTTACGAGTGCAGAGGAATTGACCAGATACTGATCAAAATTACAACATACTCGTTGAATATTACTCGAGTACAAAGTTGTTTGATTGAGTACTCGGTGAAAAAATACAAAGTACCCTGTGAATTCTCCAAGTACATATGATTTCACCATTCATTATTCACAAA